>JAMQGT020009584.1:0-124638 GCA_024447675.2 Pterophyllum scalare | reverse complement strand
ATGATTGTGGATAAATCCTACCCAACTGTGTCCAACCAAAACTCCACCAACCACCTCAACAGGAACTGACGTGCTCACTGTGCAAGTGGATGGAAAAATGCAGCTGCAGGAAAAATGGCTCCAAACGCCGCACCGCTGAAAGGTGAGAAATAAAGCTTTTTACAGTCCGTGTCTGCCTGTAAAAGTTTGATCTCGGTGTTGGCCGCACTCAGCGGTTGGGTCTCAGTTGCATTCGACTGTTTCCCATTTGAGGAAATGTGAATTTCTCCATTACTGTGGGTACTTGGCAGGACCAAAGCAGTTGCCCGGTTACTTTTAAATTATTAAATCAGTGTCTCTCACGGAGCAGTCTTGTGAGTTTGCCTGGCTAAATTCAGCTGTGTTTATGTTTTCAGTGAGCGACGAGTTTGCTTGTTGCGTGCGCGCATTTAGCAGGTTTAGCGGCTAACTTAGCATCCAACATAGTCAAAAGTAGTTAAAAAAACAAACAAACAGTATCAAAAGTATCAAGAAGTAGCGTTTGACCGAACAAACCGGCTAGTTTGCAGGATAACTTTGTTATCATCTGTTAAAAAGTAACCGTTATCGCGTGTGTACCACCAGGTTGCTCCCATTTTAAGATGCGTACAAAGTGAAAACAGTGGTGCTCGTGATTGTTTGACAATGGTCCTCGCTCGTGTTGGCATCAGGTGAGCATCAGCCGCTGCGTTAGCTAGCTGTCACACTAAGCTGTAAGTGATGTCTGTGTGTTTGATTAAGCCAAAAATATTGCTCGCTATTATTCTTTTAAGTATAGATAATGCCATGGCAAACGTCATATTTATAGTCTTTCCCAAGTGTTACGTAATGCATTTGTTGGCTAACCATAGAACCGAGCTACTAAATTGTGTCTAACTTAAAGCTATTCCCCCCAAAAAGTGCGACAACATGAACTTTAAGATTATCAGAAAAACTACTCAGTACTCTTCATATGACAGCCAACTACTCGTCCCTGCATTGAAACAGTACAAATCGAATAGGAACTGCTTATGGACCAGAGACGCTTCCAGCATTTTTAATAGAGATGGGTCAGAATATTTGATTTAAAAAAAAAATACAGTGTAGAAAACACAGTGCAGATGGCTTACTATGAAAATATACGTAAAGTACCTAAAATAGAAGTATTCATTATGCTGAATTATATACATTATATGGTAGGATAAAAATGATTGATTTTAATGTTTATATTATTTTTAATCCTGTAAAATAATAGGTCATTTAAGCTTTGAAATACATTGTATGAAGTGTGAAGTACAATATTTGCATCCAAAGTATAAGGAAATAAGTATAAAGAAGCTTAACATTGAAACACCAGCAATATAGAGTGGCCAGTACATAAAAGAGGAAGAAGTTTTATTGTCTGCTTTCCTTGAGAACAATATCTGTTTAAAAAAAAAACCAACTGGTTACTTATTTCCACTTTTTAAGATGCCTGTACTTTGTACATCTCCATAATGTATTGCTTACTACTGCATGTTTTTGGAAGCATGACCTGCCCGTCACTCATTAGGTCTGAACTCGAAGTGTGAGTTTGGCTGTGCAGCGAAATATTGCTCGAAACATTACAACTTTATTCTAAAATTTTAAAAAAGTACTAAATATATATAATATATATCACAGTGAAAAAAAATCATCTTCCACAAAAAAACAAGCTCGTGAACAATATTAAAGCATGTAACAGTGTCTCATAAAGCTGCTTAAAGGGTAAAGTAAAATGAGTTATATGTCAAAGAGTTTAAAAACATGATCGAGGCTTTGTCAAATCACCCTGCTGAGTTATTACTTTGACTTTTGTGTCTGTAAAGCTTTTCACTTAAGCAATAATTTTTTACTGGAAGCATGTGACTCAGGAAGCTGATGTCTTCTGAATAATTTAACAGTACTGAAGTCATGTTCAAATGTTGAATTACAGTTATACACATCTGGGTATCTGCCATCTCTCGCCACAGAGGGATGGAATAGTTTGCAGTGTTTGTCTTGGCTCTTGATGTTTGTTTTTTTTTCTCCAAATTATTATTATTATTTTTTTATTTATGTTTAATAATGACATGTGGCTATCTTGACTCGGCATCTTCTGCATACAGCCATTGTTGCAATTATTATAGATTATCATTAGTGCTGTTGGTTCTCTTTAGTAAAAATGAATCGGTTTAATCCATTCTCTTTTTCTCATCTTCTCCTGAATTGGAGCTATTTTGGGTTCATCTGCCCAGTCTGTAATGGTATGCAGTGCAAAACATTTAAGAAAACCAAACTATAGTTTTTGAGCATGGTTTCTCAGTTTGAGGTTGTTTACATTCAGAATCAGGAAGTAGCTACTATTTAGTGTTCAGTGCCCAATGTGTTGAATCATTTAGCAGTTAAGAGGCTCAGACCTTTTTCATTTATGACTTTGCAGCTTAGTATTTCCTTATATACTATACTCTTACTCAGCCCAGAGTTACTTAATATTTAAATTTTGTGACATTTCAGCAGCTCGTTAAGCCTTCAGTGACAACATGCACCAAAAGATTTTTCATGCATTCAATGTCTCCAAGCTGTAGTCTTGGCAAAGTCTGGCACGAACCAATCCAAGTCATTTGCTTAATGACTGCAGCCACATTGTCAGTGCTTGCTGGTGTTCACACAGCTGATAAGACAGTCTTGGGCCATGGTGCTAACATAATGCTAATAGAGTGAGACAGAGCCAGAGGAAGACAGAGAGAGAGAGTGAGAGAGAGAGACCCACTGGGGCTGTTTAGCATGCCGAATTCCTCAGCTGCACAATAGTGTTAGGCTAGACTGAGCCCCAGCACAGCCAGCCTTCTCCACCACAATGGGAGGGGAAGCTCAGGAGAGGCCGGTGACGCCTGGGGAGAGAAGGAACTCACTCAACCCCAGGGTTGTGATCGTTCGATGAATGCTTGCTTTGAGTAGGCGCTGTGTCATTTTAGAATCACAAAGCACTCTTTGCGACAATGTTTTTCTCATGTAATAGACATGGGATACTTTTTGCTCCTTCCTGTTGCTGTAGGCTAGCTGTAATTAGTTTGGATTATCATGGGAGTTTTTGAGTGTTATCTGAAAAAAAAATACAAGTATTGTTTAGATTTTGGTTGTGATGAGCATCATTTACAAATTCCTTTTGAAAAGAAACTGCGACTGTCCTCCACAGTAACATACACGTTTGTAAGTTAAATGTATCTAGATATGTAGGGTGAGTCATGTGGCACCTTCCTGTTATAAATCACCTTGTGCAATTGTTTGATTTGGTCCTTTTGTTGTCTGTGTGTGGAGGGGTCACTCTGGCTTCTGGATTAAACAATTGCAATGTACACCATGTAGAAGTGCATAAAAGTGCATGGCTTTGAGTCAGTTTCATTGTCAGTATGATTGGCCTATGTATGTAGACCAGGCAAGTTAAGTGACCTAATTGATGCCTCTGGTTCCAAAGCATGCACAAGTATTTATTGGCTGCCCGTATGTGATAACTGGCAGTTGATCAATATGAAATTAAAGCATGATTAGCACAACCATTGCAAATAACTTTCTCCATTCTGTGCAACTACTTGTGGCCCCTGGATGGTTGTAGCTCAACGGGTAGGGTTGTTCATTAATTTTATAGCTGGTGATTTCATCCCTTGTTCCTCCTTCCTTGCTTTGATTCTGTTTGACCACATCCTGATGTCATAAATACCTTTTTTCTCTCTCTCTCTTTTTTTTGTTTTTAGGTGTTTAAAATCTTGTTCTGCAACCCTTTGGGCCACACTGACATAAAAGCCGATATATTCATGTCACCTTCCACTTGACAGAATGGCCCAGATATCAAGTGGTAATGGGTTCAAGCTGGATGTCCCCCAGTCAAAGGGGGCTGTAGGTAAGGAGGAAGCCCTTCGTATGGAAGAAGAGGCTTTAGCAAAATTGCAAAAGGAGAAGAAACACACTCTTTCACCTACAACATCCTCATCTTCCTCTGGAGCATCCTCATCCTCCACGAAGCCAAAGCCATCTAAATCTACCACTACTGTTCCTCAGCCTTCACCCTCTACTAATAGACCAGACAAGGACCTCATTGTTTTCCCAGAGACCAAGAAACAGGCAGAACAGGATACGTTCAGGGATATTGATGTGGACAAACTGACCAATAAGGAACTTGAAAAGCTCCTACTTGATGAAAACTTTGGCGCTAACAGCAAAGTGTCCCGACCCTCGTCGCTTCTGGGGTTTAATCTCAGTTCCTCCTATCCTGGACGCCATGCCTGTAGTTCCTCTCCTTTCCAGAGCAGCCAGTGGACATCTGTTCTGTCCAATCCATCTATCTCTGGTGTATCCACTCCCACCCTTCAGCCCACACCAATGTTCCCGTCTGCTCCATTTCCCAAACCTGGCACATTTCAAAATGGATTCACTCCTGCCATGACACCCTTCATGACTCTGCCGACCATGGCTTTCACTCCTATCCAGCCTGCTGCTGCCATGGTCTTCCCGCAGCCAACTGTGGACCCGGAGATGGCTAAATTGTTTGACAAGATTGCTAGCACCTCAGAATACTTGAAGAATGGCAGATTGGCCAGCACTGACCTAGATTCCTCCCAAGCGGGTACAGCCTCTTTGGCACCCAACCCACCACCCCAACAGCCAGCTATTATGGAATCTTCTTCCATCAGCCGCTTTGACTGGCTGGATCTGGACCCACTTACAAAGCGAAAATCTGATAATGAGGAAGCAGCTGTGGAATCTGTAGGTACTCCTCAGACTGTATCAGGAGCCTCTGCAGGGGATCCTTGGGATGCAGTGCTCGAGACTGAAGGGAACAGTTGTGAAACTCTGGAGGGCAGAGTTTCACACTCAGTTCGATCACAACAAAGGCGGGCATCAACAGGAGCGCCCGTCACTAGGAGTCACTCGCTCAACATCCCAGGGACTTCCTCACAGCACAAAACAGACAATCAGGTGGGAACACAGTAAAATGTAAAAGTCTGAAAAATCAGTGTGTTTTTTTTTGTTTTTTAAAACATCTACATTTCAGAAAATCTGCAGAGGTTTCTATAGGCCTAATCATAGTACATATTTTGGCTTAAGAGGGAAATTATTAATAGTCTTTTTAGTATTTACACAGACAGTTTCATAAAGAGGGAATTTTGCTTCCTATCACTTCCAACCATGTACCTTATCCAGACCTTATTCATCATCCACTATTAGAGTGCTGACAGTATAAATGCAAATATGCATTTCAGAATTAATGAGGATATAAAACCACTGGTCTCAAAACATTGATGAGTGAATGGGTGTAAAGTTTTTCAGAAAAGATGATAGTGGATCTTTTTGTTCAGCCAAAGCACCCATGTTGCTTACAGCTGCATGTATATTCCTTGTTCATTCACAAGCAAAACATCCTCCTTACTTCTGCTCCCTGTAATTTAGTATTTCATTGTGGTTAGCTGCCCAGTGTTTCACCCCACAATTTCCTCACAACCCCATTTTCTGAATAATTTTGCCATGCTAGAATGGAGTGATCCAATTTCTTGGAATGAATATTTGAAGCATATATTTGGGACAGTGCTGTGGGCAAGTGGCATGGGTTGTCTCAGTTTTTTTTCTTTTCTTTCTCATTAAAACTGAACAACCATCTGTCATTATTTGGCTTTATCTCTGTGTTGAGGTGGTGAGACAAGACTAGTATTTCTGTGTAGAGACCTGTAGCTGAGGTATGCCAGCATTGTTTTATTAACAGTGGTCAAAACCTTACACAAACCTTGATGGGGGCATGTCAAGACTCCCACTTCATTTGATCATGACACACTGAAAGTATGTCATGATCAAACAATTTGTCTCTAGTGCCTTTCTCACACCAGGGTGTATAGAGCATCATACAGCCCCCTTATTTTAAGGATTTTACAGGAAATTTGGAGCAACTGTGGTTTGAGGACAGATTATGTCGCAGTGACACAAAATATAATGTAAAGTCGCATTATGGGAAAAGTCAAAAACAAGACCAGCCAAGGGTAGCTTTAATATACTGTTCCGGTAGATTGTTCATGCCTCTGTGTGGGATATATATATATATATATATATATACAGACATACATTACCTTTTATCAAAGGCAGCTTGGCCACACTTATGTGGTCTTCATTCCACAGTTGAGGAATGTCTTTTTGCTTGAGAGGATGAAACCGTGCTTGCTTAATCATGCATGTATATTATGCCTAGGTTCAAGCATGTGTTTGGTAGTGAGGCTACTGTGTTGTGTAACTTGAGCCTTTTGTTGCTTGGCCTTCTTCAGATATGTCTGTCCATACTCTGTTTGTTTTTTTATCTGCATCTATCCTATCTACCTTTTTTTGTGATGATGATGTGTGCTTGCTTGTTGGTGCCCGTGTTGTTATAAACAGGAACAAGTCTGCACAGCTCCACAGTGCCCCGCAGCAGCAACAGACTGACCTAACAGATTGCCCTCTTGATTTGCTGTGCCAGCTCCAGTCTTATTTACACTCAGGAGAGAGAAATGCTGAGCAACTGTAATTTGAGCATGTAATGAAGGCAAAATAATCTATATTTCCCATCTTCCAGCATTTTTATTTAACTTTATTTTCTCTTTCTTTTTTTTTTTAATAAATGGTAGCTTAACACAGAACTTATACTTTTCAGCTGATCCCTTATTTACAAGGGGTCACCACAGGGCAGATGGCTCTGTATGTTAGGTTTGGCAGATTTTTAGTGTGTGAATGTGTAAACCTCTATACTATGGAGCCACCAATACAGAAAGTAGCTAAAAAGGGCAAACAGAAAACGGTGAAGTTGAAATCTGTTAGACATGAACAAGAACACAGGAGTGAAACCAGACTTCAAACTTGTTCAGGAGTTGCTAAACCATGTCTGAAACTGCACACTAGACTATGAATTCCTTCCACACCATGCATGCAAGTCTGTCTCAACATTTTTGGCTTTATAAGGTTCATTTTTATAGTGCTTGTCAAAACCTACAAAAACTCAGTACACAACATAAAATGCAATAAACAAATAATGTTACAAGAAGATTAAAAAAACAAAAAAATCCTAAGGATAAAAAATCCCACACGTTTGCATATGAGTTTAAAATGTAAATGTTAAAAAGGCCATGCAAGGCAGAAGTGCAACTTCAACAGCAAAATGCAGTATGACTCAGTAGATAAGAATAATTTAATACATTTTTTAAAAAAAATGAAAGGCTTTAAAAGTAATAAATAAAATGAATACAAAAACAAATGTGCAGCCAGTGTAGAGGCATTAAAACTGGTCTAATCCTTTCACTTTTCTTTCTTTTTTTTCCTTTCCCCTCTTTATTTAAACAGTTTGAATATGAAGTAAGTTTTAATTGATACCTGTTAAAAGACCATTGCAATAATCTAACTGATATGAAATGATCCTCAAATAGGAATAGCAGGACTGGTTGACTTTGTTTATATATTTCATTTGGATGACTGGATGTTAGATATCCTACTAACAATTAGACAAACAAGTAAACAAACAAACAAACAAACAAACAAAAAAAAACCAGACAAACCACATGTAATATAATGTAGGTCACTTTATTGCAAGAATGTTCAATCAATAACTATCTGTGATGACAGAAAAGATCTACAGTAGAGCTCGTGTAGTCCGACCATCACCACAACACTGTTATTGAATTACTGTATACAGCCAGATATTCAACACCTCTCAGCCCAAAGATTAATGAAACATTCAACAGCACAACAGCATATATTAAAATACTGGTTTCACTTGCTTTGTGACTGTAAGTGGAGATGAGCTCAGTTTTCCTTTTGAGCCTAATTATGTTTTGGACCCCATTCATACCAGCAAAAGTCACAAATCACAAGGCTTTCTCAAGATGAATGTTTGGATGGCTTTAAGCTAGCCTGTGGTTGCCAAGCCTTGTTAGAAATGGCAAGAACATACTGTAAGATGTGGTAGTGTGGGCAGATGGGGTGTAAAATGGAACAAATGTGTTTGAACTTGAAGACTTTGAGTCAGAATCAAGCTATCTGCTGTTGTGTCTGCCCCGGTTTCCTTCTCTGTTATGCCACCTCTCCCCTTTGTCTCGTATTGTCTTCTCACTTTCATTTTTCATTTTGTCATTTTTATTTGTTGTCTCTTGCTCCCTGTGTCCCTTTTTGCTTTCAGTATGTCACTTTTCACTTTTGTCACTTCACTACTTTCTTTCTGCCTCTACTCCAGCAGTCTTGTTCTTTCCATTCCTATGGTTTTCAGTCTCTTGAATAACTGATAGTCCATAGAGCCTGGCTTCAAATCCTTAGCTTTGGCATTAAAGATGTAAGTTAATGATAATCAACAGACCAATTTCTCCATCTTTGTTACATGCATCACGCCTCAGAGTGTTCAGGCCTCGCTCTTACTGTTTGCAAAGTGGCACTGAAAGTTAATGCATCATTCACTAAGGGTTGTCATATTGGTGACAGCACAGTTTCAAATTACATTCTCATTATATGTGTGCGTGAATTGTCTGAACTGAATCTAAGGGTATAACTCTATAGAATTGAAATGTTTATGTAAGATTTGCTTGTTTAAAAAGATTAGGCTAGATGTTCTATGTTGCATTAATAACTTGTATAAATAAATAACTAGTTTTCAGTAATATGGCACTGATGCTGAACAGTGTAAATGTTTTAATAGAAGTTAATTAATAATACCTTCTAGGGAGTAGTGTTTAAACAGGTGCACAGTTTTGACCTTACAGTGCACACTAGTTAAGCATATGTGTGCCTGTTTGCTCATGCTCTTGTTATTAAAAACAACCCGCAGGCTGATTTTTATCGCCATTGGCCATTTTTATCTGATTGTGTGCTATGAAATGAGATAACAGTGGGTGGTGTGTACTGAAACCTGCAGCATGCCAGCTTGCACTTTACTTTTTTTTTTTAAAACCTATTATATAGTCATATCTTTTCCTCCCCCACAGATCTAAAGACTTTCAGAAGCTCTTTTACCTCTGTTTTACCTCCACACCACCCTACTCCAGACTCTGCCACATTTTCTCTTATTGTTGTCTAATTACACCTTGTGCACAAGTGTGAGATGCCGCAGTGCACTTAACACTCACTAATTTTTTTTTTTTTTTTAAATACAGGGTTAGAAGATGCTGCACTGCCAGGATGTGGCATGCATTCCAGTTAAATGTCTGACTCACTGGGAAACAGCTGATTGTTTCTTAACCTTTGACCGTGCTTAGTGGTAGAAGACAAGGAGAGTATTGTGGAAGATTAAGGAAGCAGCTAGAAAGCAAATACTAATGCACACAATAAGAGTGCTGCTAACAGGTCTAAGTGAAATTAGTAATCTTTAAATTACAAAATACCAAACGCATCAAAGTTTCTGCTTTTGATCACTTTGTTCATTAAGTCATAGTTTTTCAAGGCAAAGGATTCAGTTTATTCCAGGAAGTATGACTTGAATAGACACTGGTCATTTCCTTATTGAAAGAAGAAGTAGATTTGTGTTTTCAAAGCCGTTGGTTCCTCTGATGTAAACCTCAGTGTTTCTTGTTGAAGCTGTCGCCAAACAAAGTAGATTTAGATTTTTTTTTTTTGTATCTGAACCCAAAAGTATTTTAACTGGGAGCTGCTGTGTATACACAACCTATTAAAAGGAAACAATATCCTTTCAGCAAGTCCTGGTACACTATGACAGCTTCACTTAGCATTTGGTGCATGAATTTATATTGTAAAATTAAACCTAGACAACACTAAGACCTGTATAGTTTGGAATATTAATAGCTCTTGATTTGAAATACTTTTTAAGTACACGTTTGCTCGCCAGAGAGACTGTATAGGGCCTCCCAGAGTTCAGAGGATGGGATCTGTCTGCCAGGTTACTCTCCACCTTCCTCCTTGCTCTTTCTGTAAAAAGTTGGAGGTGTGGGTTTGCCAACTCATTTTCTTGTTGGCAAGAAAGTTTATTCTTAGATCTACACTTAAAGGAAATGTTCCAGGCAGGGAGGTGAAGGGTTAAAGTAGTCTTAAAAATATTTTTATGCCACTTCTTGAGATCTAGAGCCAGGCCAATAACTGTTCTAAGAAGATAAACTTTCTGTGAGTATCTCCTGGAAATATTCAGTGTATTTTCAGACAGGCACACCTGGGAGTCTAAAATGGTTTTCCACATTTCAGCATGTTGGCAGTCAAATGACACTGTCTCTGTTTTTACACCTTGGCCTGTGCAGATGACTAGAGTAGTACTATTTTGCTTGTACTATGTTGAAACAAAGTAATTTGCAGGCCAGATATTAATTATTCAATATTGAAACATTTTTCTCTACTGACACAAACTCCAGTTTGAGTTAGCCATATTTTTTGCTAAGCAATTACAAGTTGTTCTATGGCTGATCAGATATCCGTAGTTGCCAGGTACTATTTGAGTGCAGGTTTCATTTTGACAGTCTAGGGTAGAGAGGTAAGGAGCTGTCTGGTGTCTAGATACACAGGGTAACTCAATCCTTATGCTGGTCATGGAATTACTACCAGCCACTAACTGAACCTATAGTTGACTTTCTTCTACTGCCACTTCGTGCACTTACGCTTTTCTTTGTGTCTACATATCACCAAAAATTTCATCAAGCTCACCTGTTTTTTTTCTAAAATTTTGGCCTAGTTTTCAGCAATAAGCATGAACAGACTGAGAAATGCTGGGTGCAAGCACACAGTCCTTGATTCAGCAGCTTAACAAATGAACTTTTCCTAGTTATTGATCATTGTTGGTTGATGTTATTTATTTATTTTTGCTTGTGCTACATTTCAACTCATTTCTGTATGGGGACCACTGTGCCTGTTTAGATTTTACAGGCAAGAAAAGTCCTCCAGTCATGCCAGACGCAAAAGTGTGAGCAGTTGCACTGAAGAGCCACACTTAAAGGTTAAAAAAAACAAAACAAAACATAAAATACGAGTTGCATCATTTGTGAAATTCTGGTTTGATAGTGATCTGATTGTATACTTAACAATCTCCTGGTGACTCAGTTTCTAGTTCATTGCTCTAACAGCAAAAAAAAAATTGAGAGCAGATTTTTGGACTTGGTTAAGCGTTGTCTGTACTGTACAAATGTTGAGTTTGTATTTAAGAGCCTTTTCACATTCTTCATGTTTGGCAGTAACCAGATCTTTTAAATGCTGAAATGTGTGGGACTTTGTGTTGCTTATAATGTAATATGTAAAAGTTAGATTAATTTGCAGAGTGTGGCTAATATTAGTAGCATTAGCATTTCCTTGCAGTTTACACAACAATTCAGGATGTGGTTACCCATTGTTACAGATGAGTGATTATATGCCATTTAACTCAGACATGGCCTGTATACAGTCAACATAATTTTCCAGATCAGAGTTCTGTAACCATGCACCATTCCACAGGGGCTTTCGTGTGTCTTACTAAAAACACTGCTTGTTTACAACATCACAGAGAGCGCGAGGGTTGTGCTACCATTTGTCGCATATAGCAAGTGGCTACATAACATCTTAGAACAAACAGTTGCATTTAACCAATTAGTATTTCTAGTTCCAACTAGAGAGGGCGGATGCATTTAATTGTCTAGTCAGCTAATCATGCACTTATTTACACCTGGTCATATGTCAACCAGCTGTGTCCCATTGGTGGTGGCTTTAATCGCTGTATAACTTGGTACCCAGTTAGTCCAGCTGTCAACACCTGTTCACATTTCGCCATTTTTTTCATTGACATACAGTGGTTCGTGGTCGACAAATCCATGCTAGCCTGTTCCTGTCTGTCCACTCTTAAGAAATGACCATTTTAAAAGTGTTTCAGCACTTTATTCACATTCTTCGAACATTTAGCCAGTGTTGAATCAATGTGACACAGCAGATGAATATGGGCCAACTTATTTGCTGGCAAGCCAGAATCAGCTGGTACTGTTATTTGTCAGGTTTGTCTGTACATTAAAGTAAAGTCATAGAGAAAAATAAGATGCAAGTGTTTGAACTGTGAATGAAGGATGACTTTCAGGTAATCTGTTCCTCAAGGCATCTCATCATCTAATTTCCAAATGTTGACATCAGAAAGGTTTGGATTGAGGAGGTTCAGTTGCTTGTTGATCTTCTGACAAGCTGATACATTTAGGCCGTGTGTCTTGCATGTCTTGAGATAGTTGCTCATGTTCTGATATAACCCTGCTGAGCCATTTTCTTTATTTTGGTAAAAAAGTAGATCAATTTAAGCCCTTAGCTGCTTTCTTCACATAATGGCGGGAGGAGCAGATTTCTAAAATGTTTTGTCATTCAGTGTTCAGTAGATCTGTGTTGTATAACTCTGGTCAACATGCCAGAAGCCTAAGTTACCCCAGGAAAAAACAGATAGTTTTAGATGTATGTCATTTTGATGAAACAGGAGTCTTGTGTTTCATAATTGATGTATTTCAGTCTGAAGCAGAATGTGGCCAACTAAGTGATGCATGACACCCGGCACAAACAAGTGTCCCTTCCAGAACTGAATCTTGCCAGTAGTGACATTTGTCAGGATGGTGTTATCGGTTATTTCTTTTTCTGCATTTTTCCAGACTTCTCAGCAGGTTTTGGAAAGTGCAGAAAAATAACTTTCAGCGTCTTGTCTGTCTAGCAGTCGATCATGAGAAAGTTAGAAGAAATTCTCCCCAGTGTTAAATAGGGATGTGCGCGACTAGATGACTACTTGTTGCTGTTGTCAGCAGTTGGTACCAGACATACTAGTCATTTAATCTAATTAAGATTTTAATTGATGACCAGTGTCTGTAAATTGTCATCCTAAATGTTATGCAGCCATGTGTCACAAGATGTAACTGCAGCCCTGACATCATTGTAGAAAAACGCCACCTTTTAATCTAGGCCTGAAATTTTTGCTAGGCCTATTACTGTTATTTATTTTGAAGGTGAAAGAAGGGTGGCTGGCCTCTCTCTTAGAGATAGGGTGAAGAGTACAGCTATTTGCGAGGGGCTCAGAGTAGAGCTGCTACTCCTCTACATCGAAAGGAGCCATTTAAGGTGGTTCAGTCATCTGACTAGGCTGCCTCCTGGGCACCTCCTTGATGAGGTGTTCTCTGTGTTCCCCCGGATGAGCTGAAGGAGGTGGCTGGGGAGAGAGGTCTGGCCTTCTCTGCTTAGGCTGCTACCCCCTGCGTGTTGGCTCCAGATAAGCGGATGGATTTATTTTATTATCATTTTACGTTTGAACTTGTATTGGGATGTGTATTATGAATTGTTGAACAAGGTGCATCGTTCATAATGCATGGGAAAATGCCCCACACTTTTTTGGCTGCAGTTTTAGGTTTTTGGATGCTAATTTGTCATATTTTAATATGTGAACATCTTTTGTAGTAACATGTTTTCATATTATATTTAATATCAGTTTATTTAAGTGGTCATTTTTTCTTCTCCATTGTTGGTCTGGAGTACGTGTAATTTACGTAATGCATGATGCTAGGTTAAGCAGCATTTAAAGTATGATTTATTATTGAAGAGCGTGATTAATGGTTTCCACTGCCTTTGCTTAGACATTTTTTGATATCACCCATTAAACAGTCCTCAAATTTAACTTGATATCTGAGTGTTTCTTAGTTTTAGACTTGTCAGTTAGTCTAATTATTTTCTGCATTTGGTCGACTAAGAAATTAGTTGCCAGAAACATCCCTAATATTATGTTTCAGAAAAAAAATGTATTCATTTAATTACTTAGCCTATGTGCTCCAAAATATTGAACTGATAACCGTGGCAGCAATTAGAAATCCTATACAGTGAGGGTTTTAAATCATAACCAACTGTGAAAAGACCTTCGTCCTATTCCAGAGCTCCTGTGTCAGTTACAGTTTCCTGTGATTGCATTTGTGAGTTCATGGTGATTGTTGGGCTGTTTTGGTAGCCCTCAAAGACAGGTAGATGCTGCAGTACGCATTGTGTTTGAATGCAGTACTATTTCTTCTCTGACTTAGTTGGTCTCTCCTTGGCTGCATCTCATGCACAGTAAATGCAAACTGACAGCAAAAAAAAAAGTTGCAAAGATGAATCTTTATCAGACTGTTTTAATAAACAAAATAAGAGGATGAGGAGGGGAATGACTGAGAGCCAGAGCCAAAGGGAGCTTCTGATTCAGGCAGAGTTGATGAAGAGAGTTAATGAGTAGGTGGGAAGATGATGACTGAGCCAGCATAAAAGAAAAAAAAAAAACTTCTTTCATCTCAAATGGCTAATGCAGTAACCCTGAATACATTATGGTGGGATCGAGACAGTGTATTACTTAAATCTTAAACATTTTTGAAGAACTGAAAATCTGAAGAAAGTAGTTAATTGTAGACAACTCTAAACTAGTGGCACAGTGAAACAGAGAGTGGGATAAGAGGTAATGTTGCTGTTAGTTTCCACATCCATGAGCTGTGCTAGGGGAATGAGTGGGAAGCTCCTTGGAGACATCTGCAGAGACATTAAATTGCAGTGCACCAGCTATGGTTATGCTATTCAGGTGGACTTCAAGCAGACTTCAAGGAAGTCGTTATTCATGGTGTCTGCAGATGTCCATGCACGCAGCAGAGTATAATCCCCACTTAAGCAGCAGTTGACGGCACTCTGTCACTTTGACTTTCACTCTCATTTCTTTATGAGCAACAGTGAGGGTCAGCAGTTTCAAAGGGAGGGGTTCACATGAGCTACTTAAGTGGCTAACACAGCATAAAGCAAAGAGCGCAGCATTCTCTGCGGATGCCATTACTCTTTTATATTAGGGGTGTAACGGTACAGAATTCAGTTCACTGTTGCGGTTTGGTGAAATTTGGTTTGGTTCTTTTGCATATTTGAAATAGTTATTTCTAGATCAAATGATTTATGTGAGTAAAATGAACAAATTGCTTAGAACTTCTTAATTCCTTGCAAACAATAACAAAAAATAACTGAATGAACAAAGGCCACATTTGAGTAGAAAACAAATGAAAATTGATCAATTGATCAGTTTCTACTACATATCAAATGAGAGGTCTGGTATTGTTTAACTACTAAAACACAATGCAACACAACATTCCTCAGAAAATAAAGTTGACAAAATAGTCATCTTCTGATGAGATTCATGAGAACAAAATTCATATGTATCTACATATCGCCATACTATCATCTCATGCTTATTTATTCCCAATATTGTTGCATTTACTGATTTTTCAGCAGACCAGACCTGTGACCCTCCCGTTTACAAACAGCTGACAGGAGCCAGCCCATCAACGAGTCTAACATTATGCCAGGCAATATTAGACTAGAATGCCCTAAAAATCGCCCTTCCCTCTGATAAATAGTTTGATTACATTCCCACATCATATGAGAGTTTATTTGCTAACTGTCTGAGTCGTTTGCATCAATGCAAAACAACAGTATGCAAATAAAGACAGCATGCTGTACCAAACACAAAAGGGGTGTGACTAGTTTGTGCACTGGTGCATCCATTGCTGCTTGTGGAAGTATTAGTCTTCAGCTCTGCATTTGATTTATCATTAACAAGCTCAAACTACACAGTCTGAAACTTGAATCCACGTTCATGGAGATCAAATTGTTAAAGACATGAGTGGACCTACTCTCATGTCCTTGAAGACCAGCTACCATGAAGATCATAATCTGTTGTACTGCGTGTTTCTGGTTTTACACTCGATGTCATGACACATAACAGTAAACAGAGACCGAGTATTATAGATTAATCAGCTCGTGAATCATATGAAACTATTCCCATGACTCCAGACACCAGGAGCTCTCATTCTGGGTCTTAACAAAATCGATCAAGCAAAACAAAGAGGAGTCTGTCCCACTGTACAGCCTGCTGTGTGTTCTGCGTGTGTGTTGTAGTGTGGCTATCAGCTCGCACAACCTCATTGGATTATCTGTCCGTGTTTGTTTTTGGTGAAGCAATCCTGCTCCAAATATAAACACTTCCAATAAGTCTCTTTCCTCGTTGGGTTTCTGATGTTTACTTTTTCTTTCCTCACATTTTCCATTTTGTCGTCTTTGATCCTCTGTTTTCTGTTTTCTCTCACCTCCTTTTTTGTTTGATACTTTTCTCACTCTCTGGATCTGTTTGTCCCATCTGTTTGACCCCCCCCCCCAGATCCCTGCACATATATGAAAGGCATAAAATATGAAAAGTAATTTTCAGCCTATATAAGTAACCCTTACTTTTGGTTAGCCTTGCAAAGTACATTGTATCCAGATAAACACTTTGGACAGATTTGCAACTCTTAACTCTTAGAGTAATGTGTGGATGATAAGATTTAACAATTTAAAGAACATTTGAGACAGAAATCACTGGCAGAAACACACTCTCCTTCGTCCCCGCAGGTTTTTTGGTTTCAAACTTTGGCCTCCTTTCAGAGCTCCATGCTTCAGAGAGATTTTTGTCTCCTAGTGTAATGTCAGGTCAGCGCACACCATTGAACAGCAGGCCTGTGCTTTTGGGTCTGTTATTGCCTAAATAACATCACAGATGAGTCTGCCTGGTGTTGAGATCTTACTAATGAGGGTGTGTTTTCGGGGTTTTTCGTTTGTTTTTTTGGAATGTGTCTTTATTGGATGGTGGCAGATGACAGGAAACAAGCAAGCAAGAGAGATGGCAGTTTGTCACACATTGTCCTGTGAGGGACATCTGGAACTGAATCAGGGATATTCTGGTTATTTTGCATGGGTTAAGCACCAGCCTACCATGACATACACAGCATTGTCCATAGAGTTGACACAAATACTGCATTTAATAGGCAAATACATTTTTGGATATATAAATACATAAAACTTAAAAATTCCTGTTTCAGCATTTGTCATTTGAGGGGTTTTTTGCATTTCAGTATTTTGCATGATTGTGAACAATAATCAATCATTTTTAAACTAATCAACAAGATGGTTGCCTATTATAGCCCTATTTTTGAGTCATTTGTGTAAATTCATAAATGACTTTAAAAAAGACTTATTCCAGGAGCAGATCGAGACAGTGTATTACTTAAATCTTAAATATTTTTGAAGAACTGAAAATCTGAAGAAAGTAGTTAATTTTTTTTTTCCTTAAAAAGGAATTGTGCATGTTAAATTGACTTGGCACCTAACAAACTGGAACAAGGCTAATTGTCCAGTTTTATTGTTGTTAAACACAGAAACTCAGCTCAGTACCCTCCACAAGGCTCAACAAAAAAACTCGAGTTCAGAATTTGTCGAAAGTCCCTGAGGGGAGAAACAAACTCTTATTATGGCACTCCAAATATTTCCTTCATCTGTTTTCTTCCCTTCCCTTCCCACAGTCCTCAGACTTCATTGGGAATGATGTCAGAGTCACAGATTTCCAACGCATGACCGAGCACTTTATTTAGACCGCCCAGAGCCTGGCACAGGAAGGGGCGGGACCCTTTAACTTCTCATTTCCTGTACCACAGGAAGTGCATTCCTTTGCCACTGGCAGTCAAACGGTGGTTAAAAGCACAGTGTAACTGTGAGTTCCCAGCACTGGGCCAACCTCCAGGAATCTTGGCTCCCAGGAGAGCTGTCTCAGGATTTGTGTGTGTGAGTGACAGAGCAGGAGCAGACCAGATTTACAGCTCTGGTTTTGAAATTTATTTTTTAAAAAAAGATTTAAAAAACACATTCTTCAAGTATTTTTCCTTTTTATTTTGACTTAAATGTTAAACTCCTGCTTTGTCACAGTTTAAGGGGCAGCAGCATGAAATAGCTGGGTAACTATATGTGTGTCAAGCTTTTGCTGTTGCTGATGTTCATTCACTGGTAGGATTCATGGTCTGAGGTGTCTTTAATAAAACTGCCCTTTCAGCAGTCCCTAAACACAAATCACCACGAAGACCTTCAGCATTGCTAACCCTTAGCTGGTGCTGTTACACTGATGTATGGAGATTTTAATTGAATACACTCAAAGTGAATGCCACTAAGGCCACACCACCACTGCTTTCTTTGAGCCCTGCTTCTCTCGTGGTCTCCTATTGTTTGATGTATGTAAGTAGGTTAGTCATGTTTTATTCTAGTTGTCTGACTCTGTATATGCATGTTGATTTGATTTGCTCCTGTAGGAGAAGGGAAAAGGAAAAAGTCTGGTGAAGAATGATGCCCTGGAAGAACAGGATGCACAGAACCTGGAGATTGTCGCCTTCTGTGAAGACGTAGCATTGTAAGATCCTTCCCCTTGACATGAAAAGTTACATATTTTATATATATAATAAGTCTTTAAACATAAATATGCAACAGAATTTTAAATCATTCAAAAAGTCACATTTGGCATGCTACAGGTTCTTCACGAGGCAAAGCCATTTTGTACTTTTGAGATTAGTTGTACTGATAACAGCATAAACAGTTTAAATGATGGATGTAGCCACCATGATGTTACCCATTATTTTTAGATTCTGCATTTTGAAGTATTGTTAACCTTTTGGCCACATTGGTTTTCAGAGCAAAAGGTCACCATCTTTGAATGAAAGGGTGGAGTCACAAGTTAACGGATAAGACTACCAAGCTTGGTTAGCAAGGTGCATTCATAAACTGTGTAGGTGCAATCCACAGACACACGTATTTGCTAAATAATGCTAATTAAAAGACTAAAGACTAGACTAGATTTTCACTCACCAAAACTGAAGCACCTGTACCTCACTGCAAGCCATAAGTCAGATAATTCATTAACAATGATCCTGAAGGGCACCAACAGCACAAGCTTTATTGTACCAGGGTGTAAATGAGCTTTTTGATGCTGTAGAATTAGACATTTTAAGGTGGGAGTCTGTGAGGTTTAAGCCAGCCTCAAGTGACACAGTAACTTCAGTTTTTGGTGCTTTCATGCTTGTTTAATTTTGCCATATCAAGGGCTGCCCTTCCAATGTCAACTATGCTAACTATAGGCAATGAAGGGAACAACTACAGAAAAGACTTGTGTGCTTAAAAGATGCTTTTACCAAATATAGCATTTTCTACCGGTGTGTATAAAAGTGTACTTGCGCATTTGTATGCATGTATACATAATTGCATGTTTTGCAGTTCTATACAGAATTTCTCACTCCTGTAGTTATTTCGGGTGGAGTGATGATGATGACGCTCTGCTTTGAGAATCCACTTTCCATTGCGTTAATAAAGTCAACGCCCGCTGTCGTTTTCCCAACAACTTCCCTGCGTGCTTGTGGGTCAACAAATGCTTTGCATAGATTGCATCTAAAAGGAACTTGACTTCTCTTGAGTGCACATGAAGAAAATATGCATTTTCATAACATTGCTGGTCAGTATCACAAGCAGACAGATGTCTAATTAGAAGCTTCATGGAAGCGGTTTTGACTTTGTGGTACAGGGGAGTTGTCGTTTCAAATGATTTTATAGAACCTTTTCCATGTGTATACATAACAGTGCTGTTTAGATTTGCTCTTCTTTCTCCCCTCCATCCATTTTTCTTGTTACACTGCCCATCCTGCAGTAGTAGTCTCATCCAAGCCATCTGATTCATATGCTTGGCTGGTTTTGGCTTCCCCTGCTGTATTTTCACTGGCCAAGTAGACCAAAATCTGAAAAAAAAATCCCAAAGTGTTGGCTGTTTCTGCTCTGATTTTTCATTTTTCAACATTGGTAATCTGTTTTTCCTCCCACCAGCCTCCGTTCCAGATTCCCTCATAGTGACATTGCAACCAACCCCGGCTTCGTCCTTAGCCCTGTCATCACCCAGAGAGACGGTGGCGGTGATAATAGCTGTTCTGTCAAGGTTTCTATCGAAATCTCTGATTCTCAGCAGCCCGTAACCTTCACCTGTGATGGTAAGCACCTGAACAGTCAGAAATTGCATGTTGTATGAACCGTCTTTTATTCAGTTATTAACAGTATATATGTGCTGGATATTTCATATCACGTTTCTCTTCACACACACACACACACATACACACACACACAAATACATTATGCAGCTGCTATTATAAAGTAAGAACAGGGGTGTGAGACTTACTTTAACTTATGAGCCCAATGCAGCCCAGTTTGATCTCAAATTGGCCAAAAATTGTTGCATATTAACCTGTTTTTGTTTGTTTGTTTTTTGTTTTTAAAGCATCAACACCTGTCAGTGCAACAAAACACTACTGTCATAAATCCAGTTTACACATTGGCACATGTCTTTAGCTTAACCACCTGACTGCAGAGGGGCCATAGGTAATGTCTTTGTCAGTCAAAAAGCTGAAAATCTGGTGACCTCTGCCTCAGACAATTCAGGCAACCGCTTTCACTATATGATCCATTCTTAGCAACTTTCAACACCGTGCTTCCTGGCGCAAAATGAAACATTTTTCCTGCCAAATTCCCCTGTGCAGATAGGATACCATAACCATGAAATCAGCCAAAAAGGAAACTTTGTACCCCTTTGCCTTTAAGAGGGAGCAGCTCGGATTGCAGATAAGAGAGCTCTGAAGGAGGAAACGACATTCACAGCTGCCAAAAGTCTTCGCACAAACACACACATTTTCTTTTCATTTTTTCTGTCGTGGGAAGTATTTTCCTTTTCCGCAGAGATAAAAAAGTTTGCCCCCTCACCATTCAGTAGCCATTTTTGGCAAAAGGATGTTGGGTTTAGTTTTTCTCTTTTTTTCTCCTCAAGGTCCCATTAAGGATTTTGGTTTAGTTGCCTGTGGATTCAGGGAGCAGTAATTGGCTAACCCCTCCTTATTCACATACAAATCTACAGCCGCTGTGACTGGCATGTCTTTAGGGATCTGAAGCCATACACACTGGAGGCTGTCAGGCATTCCACTGCGCTCTTTTGTTAGACGTATTATTCCAACTGTGTGACCAAGTTCACCGCTGTCTGGGTCCTTGAGGATCAGTGTTGGTGTGTGTGTGTGGATTCACGTCTAGCTTAGTATTTCTGCTATCACTGTGCGTCTTATTGTCTGTGAATATATAAAAACACACACACACACAAAAAACACAGTTTACATCATCTTCCTTTCAGACAATTTCACCACTTTTAAACCCCCAGTCACTTCCTAGATAGGTTTCCAAGTATGTCTTATTCATTGTTTCTCTCATCGTATCCTATGTTGTCAGCTGTGTGTTGATCCACTTAGTTGGTGATGTTTGGATTCCACTAACTGACGCATAACTTTGTTGTCAGGAACAACAGACCTTAGTTCAACTCAAATCTTGGCAAGAAGGATAAAATTGAATAGAAGAATAGAAGGATGCTTCTTTTTTACATTATCTTTCTTTTACGCCATTTGCACTACTTTCTCAATGTTGCTCTTCTTTCCTCCATCCTTGTTTCTTTGCAGCATCTTCTCATCCCTCTTTCTTTGTCTTTCTTTTTTTGTCTCTTGGTCTTGTCCTCTTTTCAGAATCTACAAATTAAAATGAAACATAAGAAATTTGCATTCCCTTCTTCTCTGTACCTTTTTTTGTTTTTCTTGTCTCATCTTTGGGGGGTTTTCTCTCTTTCACTCACAATTTCTATTTGATCTTCTCCTATTTACTACTCGGTAGCTTGTCTTCTTTTATCTGCTGTGGAACACCCTAATTTGTGTAGCATTGTCAGTTTTGTATTTGCTTCCATATTATTTTATTATAATGAATTAGAGTGTATTGCTTAGAGTTTTAAAAACAAGGTTTGTTCTGAAATCTTTGACTTTGCTCATTTTGTAGAAATAACTGATTATAATGACTGATTGTTCTAGTGCTTGGCTGTGAACTACTTCTGCCTTCTCAGGGATTCCTTGCATACTGTGGCTGAGGAGGGAAGATGGAAGGAGTGTGAAGGGGGAGAAGCAATGCATTTAAGAATGACAAAAGACAACACAGAGAAGGAGGAAGGATGAGCGTAGGAGCTGAAATATAAAGACAGAGAAAAATGTGACAAGCTAAAAGGGAGTAAGACATGAATGACAAAGTGAAATTCTCAGAGATTGTCTCAGGTTATTGTCTGCTGCTGAGAGGATGTTGGAGAGGACACTTTACCATGTTTATTCTTTCATGTAGACTAAAAGACCACCGACAAAACTTTTAATAAGTAAGGTTTAACTAAACTAAGATGGAGGAATCAAACTTTGGCTGTGGCTGAAATGGGAATTGGTACCTCCAAGTCTGAGGCCATAGTACTCAACCGGAAAAGGGTGGCGTTCCCACTTGGAGTTGGGAGTTAGTTGCTTTGCCAAGTGGAGTTTTAAGTATCTCAGGGTCTCGTTTACGAAGGAGGGAAAGGGGAGCGGGAGATTGACAGATGGATTGGTTCAGCGTACCAGTCTGTTTTGGTGAGTAGAGAGCTGAGCATCAAAGTGATACTTTAGATTTACTGGTCGATCAGCATTCCCACCTTCACAAAGGGCCATGAGCTATGTAACTGTGACAGAAAGAATGAGATTGTGAAAATGAGTTTCCTCCGAAAATTGTCTGGGCTCTCCCGTTGAGATGGTTTGGGCTTCTGTCTAGGGTGCCTCCTAGGTGAGGTTTTATGAGCATGTCTCACTGAGGAGGAGAGGAGCCTCTGGGGCAGATCCAGGACAGTCTGCTGAGATTACATTTCTTAGCTGGCCTGGGAACACCTTGGTGTTCCTTCCAGAATAGCTGCAGGAGGTGGCTGGGGAGAGGAGGGACTGGGGGTCTCTGCTTAGACTGCTGCCCTCGTGACCCGGATAAGCAGCAGAACAGGGATGGAATCAAAATTTGTTTCACTCTTATAGGGAAAGTGCTACTGTAAATTTTCACACTTGGTGCACAGTGGCAACACTCCAGTCCACATTGTTTGTATACACCTGTCTAAAGAAATCGCTCTGATGTGATGGATACGACTATGTAATAAAAATAAGATTTTGAAAATCTGTAAGGGATATAAAAATATAACAAAATTAAATGATCCACCTTGTTAATGTGTATCAGGGGGTTGCTAGATTACTTGTAAGCACAGAACATACCAGTTCATTTGCACTTAAGATGGTGGCATAACATTCAGCAGATTTATAACTGGGTGTTCAGCTTCAGGTCACATTATAAGATTTGAGCTAGAAAAGGTCTGAGTCGCCTGATATAAGTTCTTAGTATCATAGAATCGCTGAAGCTATTACAGCACGCCTTAATTATCAATCTTCCACCTTCTTTTATGTTTTAACATTGTACTTTTCCTAATCTAATCATGGTTTTCAGTTTGCCTTCGTTGTGCCTCTTTTTTTTCTTTCCTTCTTTGAATGTGCGTGTCTGACAGTTCGACTTCGACAGAAACAAAACTCAATTTCCTCTCTGCGCATCTTTACAATGTTTGTCTTGTAGATTTAACAAGTGCAGAGTGATTTCTGGGCTCTTACAAATTGTTCTTAAAGGGATCCTACATGAAACTGATTTGTCATGCACTGTAACAAAAAGTAACTTTTGTTGGTCTCACTTTATTCTCAATTCCTTAGATGTGGGTGTTTGCACTAAATCAACCAGTTACATATTTGTCCATGTGTGACTCCACCAACACCATTCCCCAGCTATGTGTGAAATGGTTAACAGTATTTGGCAGGGGAATTCTCTTCTTTTTAAACTGGCGCCTTTCGACTATGCCCTCTGGGAATTCCATTACCAGCTCAGAGTGCTTCCAAAATGAGGCATGGTCTGTCTGATTGCATTGTTACAAAAAGCTCAGATAGCACGTGTGTCACCACCATTGCCACACAGCCATTGCAGTGCTGGTTTAAGCAGTAAGAAAAGACTTGCCATTTCTCCTAAGGGTGGAGTTGTGTTATTGTTTTAGCCAGGGGTGGTCCAGCTCCCTGTGTGTTAATATGAATTTTGAAGTAACCTGAGCATGTGTGCTTAATCCAAAGCCTAGATGTTTCCGTGTGTCCCTATGCATCTGTCAGCCTGTGTTTGTGTATATTGAAAGAAACTCACTTGAAGTAGGTACACAGCAGAATAATCTAAGTGTCCGGTTACATTCTCCACCTAATCTACTTGGCCTGACACATCAGATATCCTAAGATACACAAACACCTAGAGCTGACCCCAAATCCCCCTCCCTTAATTTAATTCCACAGCACTCTGTTGTAATGCCTTTGATTTGAGAGCAGGTTTGATTTGAAATATGAAACGTGAGCTGTTCAAAACCTGGGAGGATGTTTTTTGTGGTTAGAAAGGAATTTTGATGACTGTAAGACTGGAGTTCAGTTCCCACACCTGCAAAAGCAACTTTTTAACAACCTCTGAAAATCTTTGTGCTCGTTTTGGGTGAAAGACTCACAAAAAATGAACTAAGATTGTTGCTGGCTCTTGACCTTTAAACTTTTATAATGCAAATAGTACACTTTTTTTTTTTTTTTTACAAGTTTATTTTTTTAATGCTTATCCACCACGACAGACATCTCTTCTCTGTACACTGTACCATGTTGCTGTAGGTAGAGTGTTTCATGTAGAAATAAATCTTTCTGATTTTAAAAGCACTTTAAGTCACTCTCTTTCCATTGTGTTATTTTCCATTCTTCCCACATTACCTTTTTCTGCTCCTTGTAATCTTCTCCATCTGTTGATCCTTTTGGCTTTTCTCTCTCTCCCACTTTTACTATGCCGCTATGATTACCTTCTTCCTTGTTCTTCATTATTGTCTGAATAATTCTCATACCATTTTTTTCCCCCCTCAAGTGAGTTCTCCAGTGGAGCTGTTGATCAGTCAGACCCTCTGCTGGGTCCATGATGACTTGGACAAGGTGGACTTCTCCAGCTACTTGCTCAAAGTCTGTGGCCGGGAGGAGGTGCTGCAGAAGTGAGTTTCTCCAATACTTTTCAAGGGTTTGTAACTCTGTCATTGGCACTGATTGATTGACCCATTTGCTAAAAATAGGCACAAATATTAGAATTTATCAGACTTTTAAAATTAAATTCACTGCAGTGAAGGAGTTGTAAATCTGTGTTGTCATTTTTCAAAAACTGTTCAGTATTATTCTCATGTTTTTTGGTTTTTTGTGGTAACCTTGCTTATCTGTCACCATGTGCCACAGTAAACACAGCCTAGGCAGCCATGAGTACGTCCAGAACTGCAGGAAGTGGGAGAATGAGATCACATTACAACTGCTCTCACACTCAACTATGAGACGGGACTTGGCACGCGCTGTGAGTCACTCTGTCGTGCTACCTTATGGGCTCCTTTCCACTCCTGGAAACCAACAACATGCAGTCTTCAGATTTTAAAAATCACGTTTTTGACTGATTATACTTTTGGTTGGTAGATCATTGCTATTTTTTGTTTGTCTTCTTTGTTTTCTTTGTCTTCTTAGGTGGAAGATGACAATTCTACCATAGACTTAGAGAGGCACCTGGGCCAGGTGGAGAGACCTTTTAAGGAGAGTGTCACAAGGTCTAAACATTTTACATTAGTTTGGAAAATGTCAGAAATAACTTCAGCATAACCAGGCCTAATATGAAAGTGTTTTCTTTCAGTTGCATGATTAGTAATGTATTTTCCGGCCTGCTTTTTTTTTTTTTTTATTGGAAAATATTCTTTTGGCTCTTTCCTGAACAAGTCAAATGTGAAGTTTGAAAAAAATGTTCTTGAAGCCAACCCATTTAAAAAATAAATAAATAAACAGAAACCTAATCTGATATTAATTTGGCTTTCTTTCAAATTCTGCTTCTCTGGCAGCGCTGGACAGCATCCAATGCTGCTTCTTTTTTGAGATTGCTCCCTCGGAGTCCCTTTCTTACATTTTTTTCTTTTTTACTGTGCGCACACCTGTGTCTTTATGGTCCTCAAATGTGTGCAGAGCGCAAATACAAATCTCTGTTTGAAAATGATTTGAGTTTCATGTGGAGATACAGGATGATATTGAAACTGTGTCCAGCTCTGGTGGTGCAGTTTTCAGCAGCTTTCAGTCAAAGAGAAGGTGGCAGCACATCAGGTTAGGTTAGGTTTTTTATTTCTTCCTTCAGCACTCATAGAAATGTAAACTGTTAATATTTCTCCTAGGGTGAAACTGTCTGTGCAGAGTAGTGTAATTTCCCGGGGTTTCTGAAGAAGAACATTCAGCAGAAACGTCCTGAACTCTGGGGGCGCTTGCGGACACATACATTGACAACAAATTTGTTTTTTGGCTATATAATCACAATCGTCATTCACCACTCACATCGGTCACCAGACCGTGGCCTCCCCACTACTTCATCACGTTCCCCATAATGAAAATGAAGTTGAAAGATTTCTGTTGTAAACAATGAATGGGGGCCCATGCAGCACACAGCACAGAGAGGCAAGTGCAAGGGGACAGAAGGGTACGTCCATGGAGCAATCTATAAATAGTAGCTGCACTAAAAATTATCCAAAAGTGCACAAGAAGATTATCTTGAAGGAGAGATCAGCCAAATTTAAATCTGAGGGTTTTTTGTTGTTTTGTTTTGCTGACACCAAGAAATGTTTGATCACACCTTATATCTGTTTCTCTTCTTGCAGGCAAAGCCTGGCTGACCATTTGGAAGGCTATCACAGTCAAGTCAACATCTGCCTTCAAAATGAGGTACATGCAATTAAAGAAAATTATGCTAAATGATTAGGATGGTAGTTTGTAATTAAAAACAGAGAAATTACAACATTTTATTTTTGCAGTTGTATGTGCAGACCAGCTACAAATACTGCATTTTCAAAGCCAGTGCTTGTTGTTGAGAGTTAATTGAATATAGCTTGAATGGGGAATGAGACAATTCCACAACCCTCCAACTGGCTTATCCCCAACGATTGCTTCAAGATATGTTTGAGTTACCCTCTGCAGAACCACATAAATAACTGTTAAATGTTCTCTAAATAACACAGTTCTATGATGCAGAAATGTGTTGCTGTAATAACTTGCTCTATATCTCTGTATTTAGAGTACCCAGTATAAGACAGTGGATCGGGTGGTGCAGACTGTAAAGAACATGTGCTGTGCTTTAGATGAGGTGGAGACCCAAGCCATCACAGAGGCAGTCAAAAGACTACGACACTCTGTCAATTTACCCAGGACCCGCTCACCCAAGGTGGGCTCCTTATATATACTGCACACACGCATGCTTGTTCATTCACATTGTTTAGTTTCATCTGTCTTTCTAAGACCGACATGTTTTGCTTTCTAGATGGGGTCGACATCTTCTGGCCAGTCATCAAATGGTAAGTTCTGTGAAATCTCAAACTCCAGTAACTCAGCTCGAGGTTGTTTGTCTCCCCTTACAATGAATAATTACAATTTTAGGTAAATTTTATTCAATCGTGAGAAAAGAAAATTAAAAATCAAATACTGTGTCTGCTTTTCCATTTATGGTTAATTCACTGGGACAGTGACCTATTAACACAATGTCAATACAATTATATACTAACATATTGACCTCACATGGATCCACAGGTCTCACTGGTTCTGTGGAGGAAAGCATGGCCTTGCTAACACAAGCTGTCTACGACCTGGCCAAGCTCTACCTGCGCTCCTTCACCCCTCCATCAGCCTCGTTCCGCTCCCCTCCATTGCCCCAAGTTACAGACGGAGAATCTGTGGAAGGGAGGAGCAGCAAAGAAGCTTCTGGCACCACAGATCACCTTCAATTCACGCTGTTCGCTTTGCACGGCATCCCAACCAACTGGGTCAGCAGGTAAACAGTCAGTGGATGAACGCAGATTTGCAGCTGTTTGGCTGAATATAGGCATAATGGGTGGGATGGATATGACAGTATTTTCTGCGGGACACCTATGAAAACTATATGTTTTAGGTGTCTGTGATAAACTAATTACTGCTTACTGGTACAGTAGGTCATATGACCAGTAAATATGACCATTTACTGGTCATATGTCTGTATAGCTAAAAAATACATGAAACTTCAAGTTGAAAGTATGTTGCAGCAAAACATTTTATTTTCTGCCAAATCTTACCCAGGCTTTTATTTTTGAATGACTTTATTGTTTCCTATAGGATAATTAAAACCATTATTCATCCATTTGTTCTTGCCTAATCACCCACTTGCTTAGTATTATTAGTGCCACCCACATTTTGTACTTATGCAAGACAAGATCAAAGAAACACAGAAGGCAGTGGAAAGCAGTTCAAAATTATAATTATTTCATTTTCCTCATGCATGCAATGCTTATGAGAGCAAAGAGGGGTAAATTCTCTAGTAGCATGTAATAGAAGGTTTAACAAATGTGGTTTTACACAATAACAATTTATTGTTTAGCTGCTAGGGCTGAGGATTATGTTTTTGTGATGCTGGGATATGAACAGTAGTCTCTCAAACTGTGCTGTCACATCAGAAAGCTTTGTTTTCTTCTACTAAACAAATGACACTGGTGTTGCTGCCCATGTCTTATTTTTCCATGCCAGTGTCCAGTTTCAACCTGGCTTTATTGCCCGTGTGTGTCTGGAAGGCAGTTGAGCCGAATTTTCCGTTGCCAACTCTGTCACGCACCGGTGATCAGGATCAAGGCATTTCTGACAAACCCCCTCCACGTTACAAGGATCTTACTTAGATTAGAAAAGTCTATAAACATATGGAAATAATTTGTATACTCTTATTGTAGAAAATAGTTCAAATGCTATTTTTTTTATCTCTGAATTATTGTCCTCAGCTGTAGATTTAAGCTGAGGCACAATCATTATCATCAGGAACCCCAACCAAGATCAAGTCTGGTCAGGAGATGAGCATTTGATTTAAACTGAGCAGTGTAAAAATAAAAACCTACAGGAGCTGTAACCCCTTCCTGTAAGATGGGATCAGTTTGTAATCTGTCATTTTGAATTTCTGTAATGCCGCCTTCAATAGTTATTTTCTGGTCAGCCATTGAGGTCTTTATAAAGAGAGGAGCTGCTTAATAACAGATCTATTTATTCTGGCTCAGCCTATTCCAGCAGCTGTTTTAAACCAGCACCAAGCATTGCTGCAGTGACAGTCATCCCAAGGATGCCTCCAAAAGTATTTACAGCAAAGGGACACAGTGATTCCAGTATTTCTCGGTCCAGATGGGTATCTAGGCATATCTGTTGTGTTATGTTGTTATAGCAGTGTTGCCTTACTGAATCTGAGTGTTTGGCATTGTTGTGACTAGCGTGTCTTCCATCTGGAGCGTGAGTAGAAGCCACAGCATTGCCAGCACATTGAGACACCATAACTTGTGGTAGAGCTGCCAACACAGATGGCACTGAGCAGCAGATCAAGCTGGGTGTAGTAAAACACATTATCGGGTTGCATTTATTCACATGTATAAATACAAACTGATAAAGCATATTTTTGTATGTGAATGTAAAAAAGAAAAAATGAAATGCTGGATGATGATTTGCTCGCATTTCTTTTGCATGCATCAAAGAAGTCTGGAAGTGTTGATGTTACAGTTTATTTTTCTGCTAGTTTATATTAATAGAAGAGAAATCCTACTTAATTTAGAGTGCTGTATCCAGATGCAAACACGTATAGTGGACAAATGGTCCAGTCAGAGGTGTGAGCTGATCAGACCTTTTCTCTGCTCTAATGGTGTGCAAACATAGTGACCACTACACTTGTTGACATCTTTCACAGCACCTTGTATGCAACACTGTTACATGTAGATGCTTTTTTTTAAATTTTATTTTAACAGTAGTC
Organism: Pterophyllum scalare; assembly: GCA_024447675.2. Taxonomy (NCBI): domain Eukaryota; kingdom Metazoa; phylum Chordata; class Actinopteri; order Cichliformes; family Cichlidae; genus Pterophyllum; species Pterophyllum scalare. The sequence continues at coordinate 95,070 of JAMQGT020009584.1, read as the reverse complement.
ATTTTTGACTTATCCAAGCACAGGTGCAACCAGTGTGAGTTTTAAGGCCCTGGTGTTGTGTAGGTTGGCTTAATCTTGAGCTTCTCGGACACTTCAGTAGAAGCAATCAGCTCAGCCTGGTTTTGTTTGTTTATTTTCCTGCCCTGTCATCACAAGTCCAAAATGTTTGCTGGAGTGTGCAACAGAGTGTGATCTTAGCAAATCTCTGCTCAACCTGACACAGTGAGAGTGGGGTGTACTTGTGACAGGAAGATCACTGGGATGCCCTTGAGCAATGCTACTAACATACAACAGTTCGAGTGAAGCTGCTCTGCGAGCAGAAGGCCAGATTTCTGCTGCTTTACTTGAATTTTTGTGACTGAAGTGAGTTGTAATACTCTATAGACTGGAAAGCTCTGCACAGCCGTGGTTCACCCACACAGGTGCTTTCATTTATTTTGCCTTTTTATTTTAGGTCTGCGTGGACAGGTAGCAAATAGATTCCTTGGATACATACATTTCCTTTTAAACTAAGCAAATCAGACTGACTTGCATAACTTGTGATGGATGTTCACATGCATGCAGTATTATGAGTGTTCTTATCAGTGATATCTTACAAATCCCAGGGCATTGGAAGGAGTTTCCCCCTGTCTCTACTCACGTAAATGTTACCTTTGAAGTCCTCATTTGTTCCCAGTGGAAATTTTGAAAACCGTATATGTGTGATACAGGACGTTACAAAAAATAGGCAAGCAATTTAAGTGTATTCTGGATTAAAAGCACAGATTAAATTAAACTGCAACATAACTTCACATAAATTGAAATAATTTATTGTTCCATATTAGCTTCCAAGTGTGCCTGTTTTCTTATATAACCATTTATAATGAAATAAACACAAATAAAATAAAGAGAAATTTAAACTACAACAGCAACATCATCATGTATGTAGAACTGGAATATGTGTCAGCGTATGAGATTAATCAAGGTTTAAACACTGAGGATACAACACAAGTAACAGTAAAGTAATTAGGTTTCGTCCAGTGTTTTGTTTTGTTTTTTAACGCACATTATATTTTGTGAATTTTGTTTGGGCCGCTGACGCCTTCTAGAGCCTGTTTGAGATGGATGGAAAGGGTCTCAGCCTCTCAGAGCAAGTGCTAAGATAAAATAAGGCTACAACACCAAGTCTGCCTGTGTCCCCATATGGATCTAAACAGTATTACTGTACTTAATTATACCTGTATTGTAGCAGTATGCCATCAACGGGCTACTAAAGTTCCACTGAAGTCAGCAACATGAAATTAGTTGTGGACAAATAACCACAAGTTTTTTGTTGTTGTGTTGTCTCAGTTATGAGAAGTACTTCCTGATGTGTTCCCTCACCCACAATGGCAAGAACTTGTTTAAACCAGTCCAGTCCAAGAGAGTGGGCACGTATAAGAGCTTCTTCTACCACATCAAATGGGATGAACTGTAAGGCTTTCCTTTTCCATTTATTTGCCTTTTGTTTCTGTTTTTCAAACAATAATGTACTGTTTGTACTGCCCATCCGTGCTGCTGACACTGCCCTTGTCTGTCTAAGGATCAACTTCCCCATAGCAGTAGCTGTGCTCCCACTGGAGTCCATACTGAGCCTGACTCTGTTTGGGGTACTGAATCAGAATGCCAGCGGCTCCCCAGACTCCAACAAGCAAAGGAAAGCCCCAGAGCTGCTGGGCAAGGTCTCTATGCCACTCTTTGACTTCAGACGGTGAGGAAAGAGGAGCAGCTGGTAGTGGCTGCACTTGTGTTTTTATATATTTCACATATTTTATATAGTATGTCCATATATTATTTATGTGTTATATATTATTGCACATTACTTTCATCACTTTCATTACTAAAAGCAAGCCCTGAAAGTAAAGGAACCAATTCTTTTTTTTAACCTCTAAAACTAAATAAAAAAGTAAAATTAGCAAACCAGTAATTACATCATTGCCACAGTGTAATCAATGCTGTTTGCATGATTGTTTGCTTTTGTTGTTTATTGCTGACTTTTTTTGCAGAGTACTTGCCAGGAGCACCAGGCTGTTGTGTCTGTGGACATCTGCCCAGGGAGCGGCCACTGCTGCCACCTCTGCAGGCAGCCGCAAGAGGGTACCAACAGAAAGAATCGTACTACAGGTTGGTGACTACATTAATGCTGATTTGTTGATTGAAAATTCAGTCGGACTAATAAACTGAGTCCTGCTCTGTTTTTTGTTTTTTTAACCCTCAGGTGAACTTCCCCAACTCACCAGTGGATGTTTTATATGTTGGGCCCAAGGAGGCCCCCAGCCCAGAGCCCCATGCACTGGAGGAGCTGGACCCTGACCTCCGACGAAAACTGGAGAAAATCTGCAGCCGAGCTTCCAATTTCGGGTAGGAGAGCAATCCCCATGTTTTGAAAAGTATAAAGGGAAGACTGTAATACAAAATTCAGAAACATATAACAGTTAATGTATCAGCCTTTTGTGCTGTTTTCTCAAGAGTTTGTATGGGACTTTAAGTTCAAATAAAAGCACTGATATCAGTTTATTCCACCAGAGAGGTGGTCTTAGAGTTACTCAGCCTGATGTATATAACACATGTCCTTGTGTAAACACAAGAGGCTTAAAGCAACTGCTAGATATGGTAATAACTTCTCAAATTTTAATTAAATTGTCTGCATATGTCAAAAATACAACAAAACCTGATATTTTTTCTTTTTAACATGCATGTGGATAAATGACTCTTAAGCTTCTACATAAGGATTTGTAAAGGAGTCTTTGTAATAGAATTCACCTCATCAAATTTAATCTATACGCCTCCAAATTCTAATTGTAGCCCTTTGTTGTGGTTGTGCTAGATTTATAGTGCTTTGGGTTATGAGAGTTTAAAAAGATATGCACAGAAACAGTATTTCTGGTTAAATCTATCCCCTTCAGCAGACAGCTTTTTGGCTTTCTTTCAGGCCACCCAAAATCCGTTGGACTTAATTGATTTAAGAAGGGATTTTAAAAAGATGCCGCTGACATTGCCAGCCACAGTTCCCTGTACATGGCCTCTGTGTTGTCTGCTCCAGTGTGTCTGTGTTCATCCAGCTGCTCTGGGCCCAGTTAAATGCTCTCCTATGCCTGCTGCCAGCCAAATCTCCTCTCCACGCTGCCAACATCCGTGAGACTCAACCGGCACTTTAACACAGAGCCCTCTCTCACTGGGCTCTCACCGCCTGTTCGCTGTCCTGTCCATTCATTTCTGTAGCCTCTGTGAGCACAGGGCATTAGTACTGATATGCTGGGTGCCATGTCTTTGTGTGTGTGCATCGCTCCTTCAATCCCTTAAGTAGACACTTCAATTTTTATTACTGCTGGGAGGTGAAGGTCAGGTACAAGTCTTTTTTTTTTTTTAACGTCAGGGTTTTGGTTTATACCACAAAAAAGTGAGTTAGTCGTGTTCAGGGACCAGCAGGGGACCCTTCGTGCAACATGTCACAGATAGATGGCCATAGAAGGAGGAAGTCCTTCCAATTGGGGTTGAATTTCGAGTTTAAATGTACATTGCAAGTATGGAGAATTTATTGCTCATTCTACTGAAGTGCTTAGTCTTTGTCTGTGTTGCACATTACTGTTGATCCTGCCTCGTCAGTTGGAGTCTTTTAATAATTTTTTTAATGTTTTTAAAACTTAGAAGCAATCCTTCAAAAGAGAAAAACAAAAATAAAACATCTGAGCTTATGAGAGATGATGTGCAAATCTTTTCAACACATGGATAACTAAACTTTTACATTTCACATTTACCATGAGTTTCTCAATTTTCTGGAATTAACATTCAAACATTTTCCCTCTCGTCTCCAGGCTGAAGCGAGCAGATCACCAGCTGCTATGGGACCATCGACTCCACTGTCGGAGGGACCACCCCAGCAGCCTCCCTAAGGTACTGGCCAGTGTGCCCAGCTGGGACTGGGCCAGCATGGCTCATATTCACTCCCTGCTGCACCACTGGCCTGCCCTTCCCCCTGTAACAGCGCTGGAGCTGCTTGACTCAAAGTACGGCGTGAGCTCAATACTCAGACATTCACATATTTTATTATACATATACTGCTTTACTTTTCTAACACATCAGTGTGTGTTCTCATTGCAACGTATGTTTGTGTAGGTTTGCAGATACTGAGGTGAGAAGTGTGGCTGTTAGTTGGATTGAGAAGAGCAGCGATGACGAGCTGGCTGACTACCTGCCACAGCTTGTACAGGTATAGCTACACATCCAAAGATCAACACTAAAATATGTACTTTATATCCACTTTAGAGATATTTATTCACTTGTTAATAAAATTCTTCTATGTATTCACTCACAATTCCTCCAATTACTATTCAGTTCTTTTTTCTTATGTGCCTTCCAGGCCTTAAAGTTTGAGTGTCACCTGAAAAATGCCCTCGTCATGTTCTTGTTGTCCAGAGCACAGGGCAACATAAACATAGCACACTACCTCTATTGGTGAGTCAATACCAGCAGTAAAATAACATCAAATCAGTTGACGTAGTTTTTCCAAATGTGTACAATTAAATGTTAGGGAAAAAATTGCTATATTGCCAAGTTTAACCAACAGGCTTTAAGAACATATGAAAGAGAATCCCTATGATGAGAAGAAAATATATTTTAAGAAGTCATGATCATCAAATATACAATGGCTGCAGGCTGCTAAAGGATGCTGTGCAAGATCCTGCCTGGGGGCAGCGCTATGAGCGGGTGCTGGGTGCCCTGCTGTGTCTGTGCGGAGCTAAGCTGAGGGTGGAGTTGGAGAAACAGACGCACCTGGTCACGCTACTGGGAGCCGTGGCAGAGAGGGTCAGACAGGCCGGGGGATCTACACGACAGGTTTGTTTGTGTGTGTGTGTGTGTGTGTGTGTGTGTGTGTGTGAAAGGTCAGATATGTGTTTCTAAATGTGCATGTGTATTTACATCTGTATATGTGTTTTTGCTAGGTTGCACTCCAGGAGGGCCTTGAAAACATTCAGAACTTTTTCCAGAGGAACAGCTGCCGGCTGCCCCTCAGCCCAAGTCTAGTGGCCAAGGAGCTCAACATTAAGGTAACACACAGGTTAATCTTTTTGATTGACAAAAAGATTAACAGTAGTGAATAAATAATATTATCATTTCATGGAACTAAACAGAGAGCAAGAGAAAAAGAAAACCGCAGCTGAACTTTTAGACTGGAAAGTGAACAACCACATGGTCTTTCTGGGACATCTGAGGTTCAAACCACTGAGGAAATGAGCTTGTTAAGCTACAACTTCACAAAAAATATAAAACACATGCACAAATATTATACAGATAGTTATCAGTTAATGAGATCCCCAGAAATATATTTGTGACCTCTGTAAGTGCTGTATTGTCTTAAGTAAGAGGAGGATCGCTGCTAGGCACAAAGAGAACTGTGAGAAATCTGACATAAAGGATTACATTTGGTGAATCATCCTGCCTGCCTTTGTCTGCAAATTTTAGACTTTACAGAGCCAGTTATAGTTTAATTGGTATTTCAATATAAATCTCTATTACCTTTTATATCTATGGCTGTCAAAGTGTGGCCCTTGTTAACATTTTATGTCCTCTTGACTGCAACAAGGACAAAATGCACTGCTTTCCAGAGTTCATGTTGGGCTTTGATGAAGAAGTGCATAACTTCTTTTCAAGCTATCACTGCATTGCCTGCACATTAGTCAAAATCAATCTTCTTTTCTTTTTTTTTGAAATCCTGCTGAAGTTACTGGATGGCAACATTTCAGAAAATGATCACAGGCTGTGCCCTCTGGGTAGCAAACGGGTTTAAAAACATCCTTGAATAAATCAAAAGTATAAAAAAATAATAATAATACTATGTTCCTTTGAGGTGTCTGTGTCACAGTGTGATGCCATGCAGATGATATTGCTGTTTGTGTGTAGGCCTGTTCCTTCTTCAGCTCCAATGCTGTTCCCCTCAAGCTGGCATTGGTCAATGCTGACCCACTGGGAGAAGAGATAAATGTTATGTTCAAGGTACTGTACACACAGACACACACTCGCACACTGATCAGTAATTCAGACAGTACCTGAAAACAGGTTATTGTGTATCTTTCATGTGGGTGTACTGTGGGTGTAATCTGGCGAGTGGATAAAAGGAACACACAGGCATGTTGTAACCAACTGTTGTTTGCATATTTTTCATCTGACAGCTGCGCCCCCTGGTGGCTGAAGTTTAAACCAACTGGTAGTTGATAGATGTTTTACTTAACAAATACAAAATAAAGTGGCTTAATGGAATAAAGGAGCTTAATGCACTTTTTTACAAAAATGAAATATCTCAATAAATAATTTAGTTTAATAAAATTAAATATCACAATAGAGGGGAAAAAAGTATCAGTAGAAAAAATAGGTTAATAATTGAAGTGCCTTAATAAAACAGGCCAAAATAAAATGTAATGGTTCTTTATGCATAGTGTGCTTACTGTAGCAAACAGTGGTAGATAATTAAATAAAACTATACTGGACTATAGAGAAATGTAGTGCTGAGCAGTCTGTGATTGCCAAATTTTGTAAAGAAATGTTCATGAAGTAGAAAAGACTTCCCGTGTCAGTTTTATTGAAAGCTCAGCATGTCTGAATAAACTACCTCTGTCTTTGTGTAATATTTATTACACGTTTCAGGTTGGAGAGGACCTGAGGCAGGATATGCTGGCCCTTCAGATGATTCGCATCATGGACCGTATCTGGCTGCAGGAGGGGCTGGACCTCCGCATAGTCAATTTCAAATGTATCTCCACTGGCAAGGACAAAGGTAACTGGAAAACCCATAAAGACGCGCACTCATCAGTCGGCTTTTTGATATCAGTCTATGAACCGAGCACAGACATACAGTAAAAACACTCCTACACCTTTATTTCTGTTTATTCTTAAATGGCTCTTGGTAGAACAGATTTTATTAGTATTCAGATGCTGCCAGTCGACACTGACTGAAATCATACCTGCCATGTAGCCAAATTGTTGGGTAAACCAATAAGAAAATGTCATGCTGTTCAAAGGATATGCAAGTTTGACATTCAGAAAACAATCTGTAATGTTAATAGAATGCTTGCTGTTGTGTAGGTATGGTGGAGTTGGTGCCTTCTTCTGACACCCTCAGAAAGATCCAGGTGGAGTACGGCGTGACGGGATCATTTAAGGACAAACCACTGGCAGAATGGCTTCGCAAGTACAACCCTGCTGAAGACGAGTATGAGAAGGTACAGTACACATTTAAAGGAGAATAGCTGCAGCATTACAGCTCCAGATACACAGAAGTTGTTGTTGATGTCAAAAATCTAATAATAATTTTTTTTTTTTAATTAGCTCTGCTGTCGTCAAAGATGACAGTCAGCTCAGTATCAGACAGTGAGACAGTCAGCAGAATTTAATGAATTTTAGAATTTTTCAAGAAATACTGTACATTGATGTTTAACATCAACCTCTGCTCCTTATTTATTGGCAAATTCTTCTGAAACTTAGTGTGAGTAATCAATGGGTGCAAAGGACTACATAATTCTGCAGACAGATTTTCAATGTTTGACTTTTTTTTTTTAACAAAATTCAAAAATTTGTTAAAATAAAAATAAGTATCAGCTCGATGAGTAGTTTCCCTAATTTGACAGCAGAGCTCTGCAGGCCAACAGGTCGCTTGTTGTAAGGCTCATATCTCTGGGCTTACTGCACTTGAGTTCATTATTACAAAGCATTTCTTGCACATTTTGCTTGTGTTTTTTTTTTTCTCTTTTATTTCCTTTTTTTCCTCTAAATATTTTAACTGAGCGGTTTTTAATGTCTTATGATGTAAGGTTGGGATAAGAGGCCCAGATGGTTCCACTGATTCTCATGAAGTTTATAGCGCTCGTCAGACTGTTTGACCTTCAATCATGTGACCTTAAAAATTTTGTCAGTAATTCCATTGCTGCTCACAGTATTTGGCCAGGCTTAAAATATCTCTTTCTCTCATCTCTATCGTTCTAGGCCTCGGAGAACTTCATCTACTCTTGTGCTGGATGTTGTGTTGCAACCTACGTACTCGGCATCTGTGATCGCCATAATGATAATATCATGCTGCGCTCCACTGGTCACATGTTTCACATCGACTTTGGCAAATTCCTGGGCCATGCCCAGATGTTTGGCAGCTTCAAAAGGTGATGATAAAATCACACGTGTATCATGTATGCAAGTGTGAAACTGCTTGTCAGGTTTTGAAGGTGAAGAGTGTACCATAGTGATATGATTGATTTTAACCCTCTGAACTTGGAGCACGCATACTTCCCAGGGGTCCCCCCAGCAACCCTGAATTAGATAAGTGGAAGAAGATGCGTGGCTGCATGGATGGATTGGTGTTTGTTTGTTTGTTTGTTTTGTTTTGTCACTCAAGAACAGATTTGTGAAGTTGGAAAAACAAGAGGATTTTAAGTGTGATCATCACTGTATGTTAGGCACCCAAGCGGAAATGGAAAAAACAAACAAATCCCCAGAATTAAATATCTACTCTAACGAGGACTTCCTGGATAGTGAAATATTAGGATCCAGCCCTGTACTCAAATGGCCTACAGTTTCCTTTGTGGGTGACCAGTTAGTTGTCTGGAGCAGAAGGTGATGTCTTTCATCATGTTTTCAGACGTGACCTGATTCTTAGGGTTAGCTCTGTTACAACTACAGTCTTCTATTTTTGGCCTTGGAACGTTTTCTTGCTGAAATGTTTAGAGACTTTCTATTAACTTTTTAAATACTTGCTCTCTTTTAGTGTGTTAGGGAGGGGAGGAAATCAGCTTGAGCCATGTTTTTCCCAGAGCTTTAAACGATTGACCTTCAATCAACAAACTTTTTCCTCTTAACTTCTTGGCTAACTCTCATCAGAAGCTGATGTTAAATCTGATCTCCGCCCTTCTTTCCCATCAGAGACCGAGCTCCGTTTGTTCTGACCTCTGACATGGCATACGTCATCAACGGAGGCGAGCGCCCCACCAGTCGCTTCCAGCTGTTTGTGGACCTGTGTTGCCAAGCCTACAACCTCATCCGCAAGAACTCCGGCCTTTTCCTTAACTTGCTGTCACTGGTGAGAGAAAACATACACAAAAGTAAACACACATGCATACAGACATTAACCGGATGCACACGTATGCATAGCACAGTAGTTGTGTACACGCACATAGATGGTAGAAAGAGTTTTGTTCTTGTACTTTTACACTGCTGACTGTTCCGTTTACCTTCTATCTTTATCTGTCCCTCTTAGTGGTTTTGGCCTCATTTTTGCAGCTTTCAACTTGTTTTCTTTTACACCTGCAAGAGCCAGAATAACAAGCTATGCAAACAAAGAGCATGCATAATAAATCATTGCTTCTCTGTCCTGAAAATGTGTTTATGGAATAAATTTAGAGGCTGTTCTTAAAATAATAGCCTCTTGTTTGTTGCATTTCCAAATGGGAAAGTTATTTTTTGCAGGATTCTTTTTTTGTGTGTCATTGAACTCCATTGAATTATATTGATTCTTTGCCTGACCTTATGAGATATATATATATATATATGTATATATATATATATATGTATATATATATATATATATATATATATATATATATATATATATATATATATATATATATATATATATGGGGTAGACAAAATAGTAGATACACCTGTCAGTGCAATTCAACAGCACCAATAACCACATCTTCCAAAATGACCACACAGCAGAGTTACAAAATGAAGAGCAAGAAATTAATAAACAGAAAGCAGAAAATTTGGTTACTTTAAATAACTCAAAATCAACAAATGCTGTCCCCCTCAAGTATTGGGCGTGTGTCTCTTTGTCTGTTACAGATGATGTCATCAGGTCTCCCAGAGCTGACCGGCTCTCAAGATCTAAAGTATGTGTTTGATGCACTGCAGCCCCACAACACAGATGCTGAGGCCACCATCTTCTTCACCAGGTAAATGCATTAAGTTTTCGCGGTACTGATCGAGCCCATTCTCTCTTCTAGTCCAGAGCAGAAAAAGAAACCACTCAAAGCAATATTCCTTTAATTTCTGTGAAATGTTTTTATGTAATTCCCCAAATTTTTGTATGACCTCAAAACTTTTTTCTGATTTATTCCACTGTGCACCGGTGTTATTGTAACCAGTTATTTTTGAGTATGGTTTATGTTGTCAGAAACTCAAAATCCACCAGGTGGCAGTACAGGCTTAGGAGGAACGCAGGGATTGCTGCCATCTCACAACCAGTCAGACTGGATTGAACCCACACTTGTTGCTTTAAACGTTTATTTCTTTAAATGTCCTAAGGTCAAAAGCACATATCGACACTGTGTTTTTCCCATGTTAAAAATGCTATTTCATTTCCACCTCATCTAATGAAAACTTCCCCCTGTTTTCTACTTTTACCCCCCCCTCGTCTTTTTTCTAAATGCCTCAGGCTTATAGAGTCCAGTCTGGGAAGTGTGGCCACCAAGTTCAACTTCTTCATCCACAACCTTGCCCAGCTACGATTCTCTGGCCTGCCAGCCAATGACGAGCCAATCCTCTCTTTCTCCCCCAAGACGTACACTCTGAAACAAGAGGGACGCATCATCCACGCCTCCATCTTCTCCTTTCAGAAGAGATACAACCCAGACAAACACTATGCGAGTCCCACTAAAGTCTCATTTTGTTTTACATTTCAATTTTTTGTCCCTCATCTGGATTTCCCTGGACTGAGAACTTACTTTATGTTCTCTCTGTGCAGACCTATGTGGTAAGACTCCTGAGGGAAGGTCAGAATGAGCCACAGTTTGTCTTCCGCACTTTTGATGAATTTCAGGAGCTCCACAATAAGCTGACCATCCTCTTCCCTCTCTGGAAGCTGCCAAGGTAGTCGTCACCTCTTCCTTAATCACTTATTATCCAGTAATGTTATCATCTTTTTAGAAAACTGCCATCCTGCTGTAAGCCAAACAATGAATTGGTGCTTTTTTTAAAATCAGCCTTGTGAGCAGATGTCTGAGTGTTCCATTAGATTCTGTAAAGTAGATCAGTTAAACATACTTTGCCTTCCTTTATCTCTAGTTTCCCTAGCAAAATGGTGCTTGGCCGGAGCCAAATTAAAGAAGTAGCAGCCAAGAGGAAGCTGGAGCTCAACAACTATGTCCACAACCTGATGAGAAGCTCCACAGAGGTCACCCAGGTACACACACAAATACACACACAGTCAGTATACTGGAATAATACTAATTAGGAATAGTTGATTGATTTTTATTGTCTTCTTCTAGTGTGACCTGATCTACACCTTCTTTCATCCAATTGCGAGGGATGACAAGACAGAAGGTGTAGATGCCATGCCCAAAGCACTCGGTAAATACTTTCATTTTTCATTCTCATTCCTTAAGTATTTGTCATTCTCTAGACACTGTGCCTGGTTTCGCTTTTATTACTGTGTTCCCTCCTGCATCATAAGCCAAGCAATGTCAGTAAACATCTACAAGTAATCATTTGGCAATTCTTTAAGTCACCCTGTTGGGGGGTGTGTGGACAAAAATATTTGATGCTATATATCCACTAGTGAGAGAAGGGAAACAGAAGCAATGAAGTGTTTGGTTTTGGTCTGTACACCTATTAAAGAATTTGTGTTAGCATGTTGTTCAAGTTATGCATGAGAGTGATGTGTGGCTGTTGCAGAGCCTCCACTGAGTCCCACTTCTGGTCGGGTGGAAGGAGAAGTGAAGCTCTCAATCTCGTACAGGAATAGTACTCTCTTCATCATGGTGATGCACATCAGGGACCTGGTAAACAGCAAGGATTCAATACAAATCTTAAGATACCGTTTTGGTCATTTATGCCGTTTCATTCTTATTGTTTCTCTATCCCTGATCCATCTCCTCCCTGCCAGGTTTCTGAAGATGGAACAGATCCCAACCCATATGTGAAAACTTACCTGCTTCCAGATCCACACAAGACTTCCAAACGCAAGACAAAGATCTCAAGGAAAACCAGAAACCCTACCTTCAATGAGATGGTTAGGAAACACTATGATAGCCTGTATTTATTATCTAGTACAATATTCTTGAGAACCATGACTGTAATAATTATAGAGACGGCTTATATTTTAGTATGAAAATGCCATCCTGGGACATTCAAAACCAGGAACTTCATGGTCAGCTACCTAAACAGACGCACTTTACTAACTTTTCCATCCTCTTCTTCCACAGCTGGTTTACAGTGGCTACAGCAAAGAAACCCTGGGTCTTCGGGAGCTGCAACTGAGCGTGCTCAGTGCTGAGTCGCTGCGTGAGAACTACTTCCTGGGCGGCATTACGCTCAGACTTAAAGACTTTGACCTCAGCAAGGAGACGGTCAAGTGGTACAAACTTACGGCCGTTCCCTACTTCTAACCCTTGCCTCCCTCCCCTGAAGCAACAGTGACTCTGACTCTGCCTCTCCACGTAAAAAAAATAAAATAATTCTGCATTCAAATCATATGGGAAATGCAGGAGAATGCGGCCTTTACTTGAAAATACTGGTCACCTCAGCTTTCAGTTCATTACAACTACTACTCTAGCTAAAGTGGACTGGTGATAGAACCTGTTTTGTTTTTTTTTTATTTATTTGTTTGTTTTTCCTCATGGGTGGATTTCCAACTATTCAAATTATGGCGTATAAGCAGCAATATTTCACTTTCAAATCTATTAAACCAAATTGACAATTTCTTCCACATAAATCGTGTTATAATTGGTATTCTTTAGAATTCACAAGAAGAATACTTACATTCTCACTGCTGACAAACATGTACCACTAACAATATTCAGAATTTTATCATGAGATTGCATGTGATTATGATGCTCCAGAGGTTATTCCCATATGACATGAATGCATTAAAACTCTTTCAGATGCACCCTGAAAGGGCGATCATTTGGGCTAATTCACAAACCCTCAAAGGGGAGCCTGCTCTTCATTCTTGACTACCTTTGTTTTTTTCTCCCTCACCCTCTGCAGCTCATCACGATTGTTTTTGTGACAAACAATCTCCTTCTTTTGTCTCGGTTTTCCTAAAGTGTAACAAAGAGCTGTAATGTTTTGTACATTTTGATATTAGAGGACCAAAATGGCTTACTTTCAGAAGAGTATATATAGGCTGACACATTTATTTTTTAGGTTATAGAAAGGGGGCTCATTTTTACATTTTCCTTGTTTATTTTCTATATAGACAAATAAGAGGCATCAGGGTTTTCTGCTTTGTAGCAGATACCTCTGGGTAGAGCAGAGTTCCAGGAAATCAACCGTGACCTTAATATTCCCCAAAAATGTGCCAAAAGTAATAAAAAGGACAGTAAATCAAACCACACTCCCAAGTAGGGTGCTGATCAGGGTGCCTTTGTTTGTGCTCGCAGTTTCTTTTAAATGCTCAACTTGGCCTTATTAGAAGATATATTTTATTAGCAAAGTGACGTCCTTATAAAAGAAAAATCTATATTCTATAAAGCTATATCCATAGTTCTTCCAGAACAGGTCCAGTTTGGGACTACAACCTTTATTGTGATAGTGGAATGCCACTCAATGCACACTACCAGGTCTCTCTCTCTCTCTCTCATGGTATTACTTGACTGTTTTCACACAGCACACCTTAAAGGGGAATTTGTATCATAAGCTTCAGAACATGCTTCTCTACATGCTCTGGTTGAAGATTATGATTGCCTAAAGACACTGATCAGTAGTCTGTTCAGTGTTTCCTTCAGGTGGTTCAAAGCCACAAGTCTGGACCTGAGTTACTACTGGAGTCTGGACTTGAGGCGGTTTCATCTTTTGGCAGCAATGCCACACTCACTCCTATTGCCTAATACTGGTGTGGTGACGCCACGATAAAGTCACTGGATGGTAATAGCTGCCATTGAAGTCCAGAACCAGTCAGGTTTTATGACATTTCATTGAGGGAATGCTCTGGCAAAATGACACAGATCAGATACTGAAAAGGCAACTTTTACTTTTAAAGCATCTTCACAAAAAGGGAACAAGATCCTGAGCACAAGATTAGCTGCTTTCCTCTCTACTTGCTAACTATGAATCTAAAGTTGTTGTTAATGTTTAATAAAGAAATTAAGATAATTGTATCTGAAAGGGTTTTTAAAGATCTGCAAGACAAAAAGTCACGTTATGATTAGTAGTGGCTTGATCCACTCTTTTAGCAGCTGTACAAAGAAAGGAAGCGGAGTTTGTATTAACATGGCCAGTTATTTATTCCTAATTGGTGACCTCTTGCCCGAATGGATCAGTGTGTACTGTAATCCCTCTTTCTTAAAGCAAATTAAATGTTTTTGGAACAAAGCTGTCAAATTGTGGTCTGTGTGTGAAATTTGTTTTACGGTAAATTGCACAAACTTGCACATTGATGCTGTTCAGTTTATTTTTACCCACATTCGTTACATACACTGTTTCTACGGAAATTTTACGGACTTTTCCGTAAATGGTAAAACGGAAAATTCTGTAGATTTACACTATATTCTCCGTACTATTTACGAACATTTCCGTTAACTCTAAAATGGAAAATTCCATTTATTTACAGAATATTTTTTGTACAGTACTGTGCAAAAATCTTGAGCACCCCTCATTTCTTTATATTTTGCTTCCGAGCAACCAGACCTCCTTGTGATTTCTTTGAAGTGCTCTTGAGCAATATTTCTCTGGGTTTTCTAAAGGTCTTTCTTGAAGTTTTTCTTTGGACATTGGCTGCTTTTTCACTCATTTTCAGTGCAGTTCTTGTACCTGACCATTTTCAGGGAATTTTTTTTGTGTGTTAAGCCACTTAACACTGATTTGTGAATCATTCAAGCAATAAAAAGGCACCTAATTCAAAGGATGAAACAGCACTGTGACTACACATAGAACAAGAAACAATTTTAAATACTTTATCTGCAGCCTGTTGCAAAAGCATGCATTTTGTTCACATTTCTTCATTTGAATCAATAAAAAAAATGCCAAAAATAACAGTTTGATAGGCTTTTTTTTTTTCTTTTTTTATTGGCCTTGGTATATCTTATGGTGTTCAGTGTGTCAAGTGGAGGACAAAAGTAGTGGCAGGTCTAAAAAAACTTTACAGCAGATGAAATGGTGTTTAAGAGCTCAGGCTGTGTTGACGAATAAATCATACCAAATATTGACTTTCAAACTCGTTATTGTACAAACTGTTTTACTGTCTAAACTGTATTTCCATGTGTCCATGTGCACCTATTTCCCATTTTAGTAGCAAAATATGAAGAAATGAGGGGTGGCTCAAGACTTTTACACAGTACTGTACAGAACTGCAGTTGAGTGAGGAATATCTGTATTTCTGCAGGTTTTGTGAGCATTTTTAAGTCAAATCCTTATGTACAGAGAGCTTGGTGTCCACAAATTCAGCTCAAAGGTCAGTAGCCAACTTCAAGTTTTAACCTGCATATATAAAAGTTCGGCATTATCAAATTTAACATCACATACTCGGCATTACTGTTCAGCAAATACTAATCAAATGTTCACTGAGCCTCGACGGAGTTCAGCTATTATAAACTGAAGTATTCCGTCACACTGAAGACTAATGAGAACTTTAGCAGACAATTATCGGGAAATATGGCTTGAAGTTAGCAACCAACCGAACTCGGGTACGATTTCAGACAGCGTCAACAAAGCTCCGGTCTGCGTCATTGCGTCATTTCCGACGCAAGCGCAAAATACCATTTTCTGTCGCGTGTGCGGCCTCTCTTCCTTTACCGCCATCATGGGTCGCATGCACGCTCCCGGGTGAGCTCTCTTTTTCCCCTTTAAAGTTGATATTTTGTTTCTGTTGATGGGTTTTAGTTCAAGGATGCAGTGTGTAAACGTGTAATGGAGGGTTGGGGACAAAAAATTAAGCCTGAAATTCAGCCATAAAGTGAGAAATTAACTCACAGATACACGGCCAGCCCGTCATCCTCCTTCAGCTAGCTCGCGTTAGCCAGATTAGCACATTTGCGCCTCGCAACAATTTTAACTCCCCGAGATGTAAATGATGTTACGAAAAATATGTGAATTGCAAAGTTAAAGTTATAGACGTTTCTTCGTTTTTTAGCCAAGTGAAGTCACTGTAACTTAATCATTGTGTCAAGGTTCATGAAAACGAGCATGAGGCGATCATTAGCCGGCCTACTGTTTTTTTCTATACCTGTTGGTGTACCGATTGCTTTTTCGTATCTCTGACCAAACTGTTTAGTCCTTATAACTACTAACGTCTTTTTGTTTCTTCCTCGCTTACAGAAAGGGCTTGTCCCAGTCAGCTCTGCCTTACAGGCGCAGTGTTCCCACTGTGAGTAGACACAAATCATAATTTCACTTCAGCGTAATGATTGGTGCAGATTTTTTAGAGAAAACGTCCTTTGTTTTAATGCCGTATCCACCCTCACCTTTATAGTGGCTGAAGCTCACATCTGATGATGTCAAAGAGCAGATCTTTAAGCTGGCCAAAAAGGGTCTGACTCCCTCTCAGATTGGTAAGTGATAACATTCATGCAGATGCTGAGTCTGATCAGATAGTGGACAGTTGACTTTGTGGCTTATTGGCTTCTTCCAATTACTTCATTTTTATTTCTCTGAAACAGTGTCTGTCACTTACACATTTTGAATCCAGTCATTATTTTTACAGATTAAACATATGTATCAAGTAGGGCTGTGCAGTTAATCAAATAATTACTTTCAGTTGCAATTTTGGCTTCTGGGTGGTGCGGTGGTTAGCACTGTTACCTCACAGCTGGAAGGTCCTGGGTTTGAATCCTGTCCGGGGTTTGCATGTTCTCCCCGTGTCTCTGTGGATTCTCTGCAGGTAGCTTCCTCCCACAGTCCAAAGACATGTAGTTAGTGGGTTTAGGTTAACTGGTGATTCTTAATTGTCCTTGGTGTGAATGGTTGTCTCTGTGTTAGCCCTGTGACAGACTGGGAACCCCTCCACTGTGTATCCTGCCTCCCGCCCTATGGCACCTAGGTTAGGCCCCCAAAGCCCAACACTGAAAAGGATAAATGGTAGACAATGGATGGATTTAGGCTTTCAGTGATTATTCAAACAAGATAATAATTGACCCACATTTTGTTAACGGTTGTGCATCAGTTTCCTTTCCAAATTCACTTTCTGCCAGGCTGTGTCGTGTTTAGTTCAGTTACTTTTCAGATGAATTCTAATTAAATTGGGGTAAAAAATCTGTTCAAAGGAAACTTTCAATGACTCAAGTTATGATTTTTTTTCTCAAAGATTGTATATTTATCATGTCAAGTATTGACTAAAATATCAGATGCAATCACATATTTGATTTGGCAGAGACTGTTATGCTAGATGTGCTTCCAGGGGTTTGTCTCTCCTCCCAGTCTGGAACTGGGGATGTTGGATGAACCAGGTTTTGTCTACACTACGTTGGTGAACAACTAGCAGAAATATTTAATTCAGCAATTCTCAGAATTTGAAATGTTTGTATTGTCATGTTGTTCATTTATTGTCATAACCTTGGCGCGGCCTGTATATAGCCATGTCACAGCCTGTGTTATGAGTGTTATTGCAGTGTAAACCAGAGACGTAAGACTGGGTGCACTTATTGATGAAAATGTCCCACAGAACTGAACAGAACTTAATCTAGTAATTTTAACTTTATTCTTAACATGCATTGTGAATGAAGAAAAGATGACATATACTTGGTAAAAATGTTCATTGGTGGGCACATGTTTTTTACACTTTGACTCTGGGTGATTGCTGCAGGCCTTGAGGCCCAACAGAATTTGAAATAATCTAATTTCAGATTAAAACCTTTGGGGAAGCAAACCCACAAAGGCTGTTTGGACTACAGGATGAGAGTTATCAGTAATCAGAGGATATAGGTTTTCAGTGACAAACAAAAATACCTGCCATGACAGATTTATGCAAAATTTTATTTTCGGGGCAACCTATAATTCCCGTTTTAACATGTGTATTGCTTTTTTCTAGGTGTGATTCTGAGGGACTCGCACGGTGTTGCCCAAGTACGTTTTGTCACTGGCAACAAAATTCTGAGAATCCTCAAGTCCAAGGGCCTGGCCCCAGACCTGCCTGAGGATCTCTACCACCTCATCAAGAAGGCTGTGGCGGTCAGGAAGCATCTGGAGAGAAACAGAAAGGTACATCAAAGCTAGGCCAACAACCTGGGCCAAGATACTGGGACCATTGAACCAAAGCCTTTTTGTTTCGTTTTTCAGTGTATTAATATTAAGGCGATAACTCTGTTAAAAATTCCAGTTTTGCTCTTGTCATAAATAATGTTTTTTCTTTTTGTGAATGCAAGCAATTTGAAATATAAAGAACTTAATTCCCATTACATTGTTGCTATCTTTGCAGGACAAGGATGCCAAGTTCCGCCTGATCCTCATTGAGAGCAGGATCCACAGACTGGCCCGTTATTACAAGACCAAGAGAGTACTGGCCCCCAACTGGAAGTAGTACGTATCTCCTATGCCTTTGGGAAGCTTTTCATGTGTTTGGATTGGATCAGTTGCCTGTTTTTGTCCAAATTGTAACAAATGGTAGTCAGTTTTTATATTACAATACCATTAATTGTTGCACTTGTATACATGAAAAATGCACAATTCATTGTCCTGCTCCTCATTGTTTATTAGGAGCAGTGATATTTCTGTTGTGCTAGAGAAAAGGTGGAGGTAAATTAGCAGAGCAGCTAGTCGGTGCCGTCTCTGCCAGTCCCCTTCGCACAGTGAAACTATGCATTTGTGTATGTTAAGTGTTTTCTCCTACATTTGTTTGCACAAAATGCATTGGTCCAAACCATACAAATTATTATTGGTCCCTTTAATGATGAAAGGCAGAAATGGTACAAAGTGGCATAGTGTGGATGGACACCTGGATTTTTCCTTAAAATGAGTTGGTCCTTTGCATCCAGCTGTAATTTCATTAGAAGCAGTCTGCATACGTAGGATTATTAATCAGATTATAAACATCTAATTTATAATGTGGCTGCCATTAAGATCATTTGGAATATAAACAGATAATTACACTACAGCAAAGGCAGATGTAAAATTGCAAAGTGAGACCTTAGAAATATGTTTGTATTTTATAATCTCATGTCTCCTTATAGCTATATCCTTTTTTGTGTCTGCTACAGAGGACATAAGTGCTCAGGGGGATATGATGAATGGTGTTTATGTTTGTTGTATTTATTTTTGTATTAGTCAAGGGTTTTATTTACTAATGGTCTGTCTCTTTCTGTTTACAGTGAGTCCTCTACAGCTTCTGCTCTGGTGGCATAAAATCTACACTTTTGGATTAATAAAACAGTTTAAATTGGGAATTGTGTCTTTTTTTAAATGTTAAGATTTAGGGATGCACTGACATATAGGACAAACATTGGTATCATTCAGTATTGCCCTTCAGCAACTGAGAATACATTTATCAGTGGTTGTAGACACTTTTTCTGTTTAAAGAAAAATGCATACACCTGAAATAAGCTGCATGCAAACAAATGTAAATATGATGACATCATCGCCCTGCTTTATATCAGGACGGAGGATCAAAAGCTGGTACACTGCAGGGTTAAGTGTTGCCTATTTATTACACCATGAGCACAGTTGCTTTTTTTTTATCAGGTGTTTCTAAACTCTTGTTACATCTAATTTGGACTGTAAATATTTAAAGATTAAGTCTTTACATTTCTCTGGGAAAAAAGGTGGAATGAATAAGAGTAAAATCTCATGTTTATTGGCTAAATAATTGTATACATTAATCTACCTGCTTTTGCATCACTTTCAAATTTATGAAAATGTGTGAAACCACGGGAAATTTGTTGACAGTTCCTTGTTTTTGTGTACCTGGGTTTGAATAAAACATTCAACCAAAACAGTATACAAGGAAAGTGAAACTGCATTCAGTTTAGGAAATTCAGCAGTGTATACATATTATATATTTTAAAATCTCGGGGGAAATCTTACAAGTTT
Source organism: Pterophyllum scalare (assembly GCA_024447675.2). Taxonomy (NCBI): domain Eukaryota; kingdom Metazoa; phylum Chordata; class Actinopteri; order Cichliformes; family Cichlidae; genus Pterophyllum; species Pterophyllum scalare. Next base: position 75,114 of record JAMQGT020009584.1, on the reverse strand, counting down.
TCAGCCTCAGGTTTATTTCGCTTTAAACCAGGGTTTTCCTGGTAGCTGAGGAAATTACGGGTACATTCTATGCGTAATTCGTTAGGTAACCTGGGGGAGGAATTAGCTTGACGAGTACAGCTACTCTGTCCAATCACGGTGCAGCGTGACGTCAGCATGTTTATTTTAACGAGGGGTGTTGCAACCTCGAGACATTTAACCCTGGCTACTACAACAACGGAAACGCAGCTGAAGAACATGGAGAAAATACATGAGAATATTTGACGAAGGAGACCAAAAGATGGCACAGGCTTGCCGAAAAATGAAGCGACAAAACATCGACGCATATCTGTCTCCGACAAATACGCGAAATCTGTTGGTTTTCGACGAGGAATACCAGAATACGTGAGGAGTTGTTTTTAACAGTCGCCGAAACTCGAGAAGAAAGACGTGAAAATGGCTACGGTTGTTGGCTCCCAGACGGGCTCTGAGCGGACCGCGATGGAAAGGTTTGGCAGCGGAGGGATGGCGCTTTTGCCATGGACTAAACAGATGCTCACCGTGCTGTGGGAACAGCTTCGGTTGCTGGTTCAAGTCATTTACTACACTTTCGTGTCAGGTAAGAGTGGAGCACTGGCAAAACTTGGGGGTGTTTACGGTTATTGGAAAGTCCAATGACAGCTGTGTAGGATACATATAGCTTTTCATATAGTTACTGTTACTCAAAAAAATGTTGTAAGCTCTATATTCAGACAGCGTGAAACTATATTGTGTTTCTAGTGTCTACTAAATGGTTACTCAGTTTTTAAAGATTTTTTATATAGATGGTGTTTATCCTCTGAGTCCAGTGGTGTTTATGCCATCATAATAACACTTCCTGTAAAGTCCTTGAAGCACAACATACTTATCAGCTTACTTGGAAATGATACCTAAAACAGCAGTAAAAAAGAACAAAACAAATATGACTATATGACATGAATGGCACAATTACTCCTTTGCAAAACGTAACTTAAAGTGAATTTCAGTGTACTCAAAAGCGTTTCTTTCCTTTTTTCAGTTTTCCAGATGTTCAGGTTTGAGGTTCATGTGAGAATCACAGACGAAACCGGTCAGCACATCCAGCACATGACCACGGCCACAAATCCAACAGAATCATTCCTGTTCACCTCTTTGTTTGAGGGAGACAACGGAGTCATGGTTGGTGGTTCAAATCCCCTCTCCAACTTCTGTGCTGACGTTGGTGACCCCTTCACTGGGAAATCCACTGCTGAGGCCTTGCTGTCCAGCCTGCGAGCTGACGACCTGTGCTGTGGACTCGTGGACGACTTTGTGTCCAGAACGGCCGGCAAAGAAGAGGGCATCTTTCTAGGACATCAGTCCAGCTGGAAAATGGGCTTTCCGGGCGACTGGAACTTCTTTGTGTCAAGCAGCGAGGGCTCCTGTTCAAACGACATGTGTCATGAAAGTAGTGAGGAAGTTTCACTGGCTATTTCAAAGGAAATGGTTTTCAAGCAGGACACATCAGAGGAGGAGAAGAGCTCTCACTGGAGTAGTGAGGAAGACCAGAACACAATAGAATTTGAGAGTGACGAGAGTAAGGCACTTTGGGAATCTCTATCAAAATCCAACGATCCCTACAACCCCTTCTTTTTTCTCTGCCTGTATTTCAACTAACACAAATATGGGCAAAAGTGAAGTGAAAGACTGTAGTGATACCGACCTCATGTCAGCCAGCAAGGTCAGCGAGGAAATGTTGGGGTCGCGAGGCCTGAAAAACTGGGTCAGTCGCTCTGACAGTGAGAGCAGTTGGAGCAGTTGGGCCAGTTCAGATGGTTCGAGCCCTGACATCGACAAGGAAGAAAGCGAGAGGCTCTGGGACTTCTTCAGCAGTCCAGAAGACCCTTACAATCCCATGTGTTTCACTGCATGCACAATCAGCAGCACCACTCCCCAAACCACCACAGTCTCTAAACACGAAACCCCAAGATCTGACACAGACACAGAGGAGAGGGAGAGCAGCATTCTTCCTTCACCTGAAGATGATGAAGAACAACTGTGGAAATCTCTCTGCCAAAAGGATGACCCTTACCACCCTTTGAACTTCCAGGCCTGCCTCCAGAGCTCCCCAAAATCAACACTCGAGCGAGAAGAAGATTCAGATGCTCTTGATGTTCACCACACACAGACTTCATCCACAAAAGGAAAGAAACAGGCAAAAGCATTCCAGAAATCCAGAGCTGTCAAGCCATCTCTGCCAGAGAGGCAGATAAAGTATCACTCGCATCCAGACACAACACTAGTGCCCTGGAAGAGGCCTGGACAAACGCGCCGAGCAACTTCAGAGAAGAAGGCAACCAAGGCTGACACCACCCAGAAAAAGGTCATTGTCTGAGTTATTATTTATTCATTTTTGTAGTGAAACTGCCAGTTTATCCATGTGGAGCTTAGAATAAAAATTAACTAAAGAACACATTCAATTAAATGGACAGAGGAATAAAATAGCCTTTTAAAAGTCCATACATGCAAAAGTTTAAGTGTAACTTGCCTGTTTTATTAAGCTTTAGACTAAATGGATCAAACATAACTGTATTGTAAACATATTGTCAGCTATCAAAAGAAAACTTTAAGTAACACTTTTAAGTTTCATTGAGTCAGACAAACATAAAGAGGAGGTGATCTCATATTTAAACTTGGTGTTAATATCACGAGGTGCCAGGATCTACTGCTGACTCCTGACCCGTGTGTCACACAAAGATAACAGTTAATTCCTGCCTCCAGACAGCGTCTTAGGCTGAGTTGTTTGTTGTCGGTTAGCAACATTGGTCGTCATGACTAAGCCTGTCGTCATGTGACTTCAGCGAGTCAGCGGAGACTGACTTCCATGTGGACTGAGCTGAACTGCTAAACTGGCACAAAGGTCTTATGATTGGACGCTCTCCCGTCATTAGAAACAAATCCTCAAGCATTTTTCTAAGAGTAGTGGGGTTTGGAAAGGGTTAATTTCAGGGTATTTTTAGAATCTCATTACTTCCAGGATTGTTCAACAAAATATTTCAAAATTTCTTTTCTTTTGAATTTCAGGTTCGATTTTCCCCTCTTGTCCACGTCCACGTCATGCGGACCTGGCCATTTGCGCGACAGGCATCTCGGAAAGGGCACTGGGAAGAAATGGCACGAGACCGTGACCGCTTCCAGAGGCGGATTCGGGAAGCAGAGCAGGTCATTGGCCACTGTTTCACCCAGCCCCACAGAGAGGAGATCCGGCGGTACCTGGACAGTGCCTTGAAATAAACAAAAGGGTCCTGAACGCTGAATGTTTTATTTCCTTTTAGGATGAGAACTTGTGATTGGTTGCAATGCAACAGTGATTTTGATTTAGGCCAATTAGAAGTTTGATGTTAGGCCAACGTAAATGTTTGGTGTCAAGTTGAACAACTTTGTACCTCAAAAGGTTTTATACATTGTGTACCTGTTGCACTGATTGACACTTTCTCATTTTATGCTCAGCATTACTGTGTGGAATGTTTTTGTATGCCTTATATACTGACCTAGTAATGTAAGTTATTGATGCCCAGTGGAGTTCGCTATTTATTTTGACCTTTGGTTTGAACAGTTTTTAACGTGTGAAGAAACCACAGTGGTGAATCTAGAAGTTAAAAGTAGAAAATGATATCACAAAAAAAGCAGAGCTTTATATTGCAAAGTGTTTTTGAAAAGTTTTGTTTCAGCATGATGGACACGTCAGATTCTGGTGCAGTTCTTGTCTTACTGTTGCAATGTTCAGATTTTTATTTTAATTTTTTGTCTTGTATTTTCTTATATTCCTGCACATAATGGCAGCTTCGTAGTACTGATTGTGAAGATGGGTCTCTTTATGATTGTATTTGCAGGACAACACTTTATCCTCTGTGACTTATTCAGCTTCTCATGTTAACATCATGTAGCCTAATTGTCCTTAGCAAATGGCTCTATAGGTGCTATGTTGAATCAATAAAATTTGTGACACTGTCATTGTTTCTGTTGTTTGTCGCAACCTGGCAAACAATTAGACGAAAAGGTGAGGCCACATATTAGAAAATCAGTTCTGAAGTCGCACGTATCTAAGTGGAGACGGCCACCAAGGTCTCAGGAATGCTGTTGATCATTGGAAATGTTGCGAAGGTGATGAGAAATTCTATGAGTGAATCACACAAACATGGTGTGGGGCTGTGCATGTGTGAGGAGAAACAAGAGTTTCTCTACATTCTCAAAAGAGCGAGGACATCAGCACCCCCTCCCTGATTGTGATCCAAAAAAATAAAATGTCACCCAGTGTGGTCACTCAGGGTGTGAAATTTCTAACAAAACACACCCCTGTGTGGGACTTTAACCACTGGAGAGATAAAGGTTAAGTGCATCACTTGCTTTGTATTCTGGGTAAGGGGATTTACAGGTTGTTAGGGAAGTGGAGGTTTGGTTAATACATTTTTTGTTGCGTTTAACGTGATGACATACAGGCCTAAGGGACTTTCTTCATATTCAGATGTCATGTGGGTATAAACTAAACATCTGAAGATGTTTACAGCCAGTTTCATTGCACACAAATTTGCTTACTAGGTTTTACAGTATGAAAGCAGTATCTCACAACATTGTGACATTTTGACAACATTTTGCTCCCTGCTCCCCTTATGAGCATCTAATGCTAAAGATACACTCAGAAATATTATATAATTGTTCAAAATACTATCTGAATATATAGATTTGCATGTCCTTCTCATGTATTTTGCCTCGCACACTGACACACTCGCACACAGGAGCTAATAATTTCCCAGTGGGATGTGAGTCTCCGTGTAGAGTGGCTGCCGTAAGGCTGTCGTAAGACGAGGGTTAAAAACACCAAGTATGATGAAATGACTTTCCTGAGGGATGAAATCAATTAGCAGATCTCCTCACCCATTCCCCTCCCACACACACACACACACACCATGGTGCAAAGGTGAGCAATCACTGACATTGTTGCTGTGTCAACGCAGCGGTAGGTCTACTGCTGATGTCCCACCATCTCCCCCTGCCACATGCTGTGTGTTACTCACCATCTGCTGGAGTCTTGCATAAAAAAGTGAAGTTTTTTTTAGATTACCGCTTTCATCTAAACCTGGTTTGTTATTAAATGTATTCTTAAGCCCTAAAAACGTGAACGTCCTCCATGACTGATTTGTGCACAGCTTCTTTGCATGATAACAGACATCAAAACACGTTTGTTTGGGTTTTTGTTCCACAGTGCGAGGCTGTGGAATGAATCTTGCTAAGAGGGTACATTTTCTGGATGCTTTGCTTTTGTTCCAGGAGGCTCACCTGATAACATTGGCTGCAAGCTGAAAAACAAACTCTCATATCTATGTTTCCTCAGTGTTTGCATAGAGAGCGGTGGAGGTGGGGGAGGTGCATGTGTCCCTCTGATTTCCCTCCGCCTCAGCCTGCCATCCACATGCCTGATTTTACTGTCAGTGAAAATGCACCAAGGAGCCCGTGCCTTGCTCAAGAGCACTGCAAGTAGACAGAGAGCCGTGTGAAGCTGTGACTTCACAATCACGGGACAAATATGACAGCTTCTCCTTCATTACTCCCGTCTTTCCTTCCCATTTTCTTCTTTACCCACTTCTCTCTTTGTATCTTTGTCTCCATCTTTCTCCTCCTCATCTGCTCCCAGTACCATTAGCTCTGTGGCCTAGGCGACCCCGTCTCCAGGCAACCGGCAGGAGTGGCGAGGCGGTGAAAGGATTGCAGGTGATTGCAGCAGTGGTAGAATCAGCAGCAACAGCAGAGGCAGTGGGCTTTCATACACACACAGACATACACACACACACACACGGTTCCCCTCTAACTCGCCTGCCAGAGAAGGGTATCTCCTGGGTCACAATTAGCTGATGATGCAACCTACCAGCAGCTATTGTGTCTGACACTACCTCATACAGACAGACTGCACGAAATGCATAAGGCAACAAGTATGTTTGCCCTGTGTATTGTACACCTGATAATGGATTGCATGATCCAAACTGTCTGTTCTGTGTGTACAACGTGTCCTTCAGCTCATCTATACACTCTCTGTGAGACACATTTACCTATTTAGACTCGCTCTTCATGGTTTAAATGAGTGTTTGTTTAAAAATTGAAATTGAGAAATGGGGGGGGGTACCCTTTGTCTGACTCAGTGATCAACAAAATTGACTTCAAGGTCTTTTCTGGAGCCTTCCAAGTGGCTCCAGAGAGTTTCAGCAAAATAAGGAATGGTTCACTACCATTTTAAATGCATGAATGAAAACAGTAATTAAAGAAATGCACACTGTTATTAACATTCTCAGTACTATTTTCTCCCCAAGGTGCCCCTCATCAAATAAGTATGAGGCATTGCATAGCCAGACATGAAGGCATGTGGTAAACACTGATCAGCGTACAGCCTCCTCATGTGGTTTAGTGTGTCTGACCAACACCCAGACGGCACAGACAGGAGACGGACGGTTCAAGCTGAATTTGGATGTAGTGTTTAATTTTAACCACTAGGGGACACAATTGTCTTCTGGTACGTGACACAGCTCACATACACACCATGGTTACTAATTGATGACAGAAGGACAACACTACAGAATGACAAAATGCCACTTTTTTTTAGAGTCACCTGGCTGCATTAGCAGTGAAATTCAAATTCAAGGCCTTGTTATTTAAATGTAAAAAGTAATTATATGAATAATACATTATTTACGGCATTTTTTATTAGATTTCAACCTTCTCTGAAATATTAATCTGCAACTCAAAATATCGCTTCTTTGCTGTAATGGAACGTATATTTGGAGCTTCCTTCCGCGCCTAGATGACCATATTTGGGCACTCAGTGTTGTCTGTATCTCGAGAAAAGAATGACTTCGTGGCCTCAAAGAAACTGTGTAGGTCTGCTGCCCTCATGTGGTGAAACTGATAACATCACAGCTTAAAAATTTTCTTTATTTATTTTTCATTTAATTTTTTTTTTGATGACTTGTTGTTCACTCCGTTCACAGAGGACCGGATTTTAGAACTGAGTCTATAATTAGATGAGGCAGCTGCAGAGTCTTAGTCTATTCAGACCAGCAGGCAAAAGAAAGCTGCTGTTTGTGCAAGGCAAATAAACACAAACGTGTGCACAATTCACAAATCACGTCTTTTAAAGAATTAGTGCGTGGTTTCATTTTTAATCGAGCAACAGATAAATTGCAAAGAGACAGAAACAAAAGTCCCTGCTGGATCCCAAACAAGGAGGCTGATAATTTTGCTCAGACCTTCAAACCCTAAGGACCTTTGCTATACTTTCATACACAGAAAATAGTTCCAAAATATTTTGAAACCTCAGCCAAGTCACAACAATCTAGACATGCGTGTTTGAAATATGTATTTTTTTTCTATGAATAGTAATAAATCTCACTTGCTTTTTTCTTCCTGTGATGGCCCGAGCTTTGTGAAGTCTTGTAAGGGGAAGATGCAATATCATGAAAAGAGTTTGCATCAGGAGAAATCAATGTCAGGCTGTCAGACACACAAAAATAAAACAAAGCTGGCTTTAAAAAAATGTACACTTGATCACATTAGCTGTTTCTGTGGCTGTCAGGTAGTGTGTGTCTGTTGAATCAGCCCTCCTGCTAAGATGGCAACATTTAAATGTTTGCTCTTCAAATTCACGTCAGAAAAATGAATTTTCACATTTGGAATAATTTTGATTTACATTCCTAATGCTGATATTTCCAAACTTTGACTTCATGTTTATTATTATTAAGCACCCTCTGTTAGGTTATTGTCCCTGAGTTTTGTTGTTGTTGAGTCCTTAGTTCATGGTTCTGGTTTTCATTACTTTAGCAAGAGTGTCGTGTGGTTTTAAGTTCATGTTTCCCTCTGCCTCTGTTTATTTTATTGTTTCTAGTTTTGTGTTGTTTCTATCTGATTCATCTTTTTCCTTAGTATTCCGAGTTTTTGAATTCCTTTGTGTTTTTATCAGCTTCTTTGGTATTTGAGCTTCTGTTAGTGTTAAGTTATATTTGAGTCTTTATGTTTTTGTTTATTCCCGCCTTTCGCAGTATCACACAAACAGGTATTCTATGGGAAATGCCAGTCGGGCTTCACGGTGGCGGGCAGTGAAGAGAAGGAGTTTGGGAGCTGTCTCATTGTTGCCCCTCTAGTGCACCTGTTGTTAATTTCATTAACATCAAAGCAGCTGAAACCGATCAACACGTTCATTACAGGATTATTAAACTGACTAACTTTGGTATTAATATTTATTCGCCAATACTGCAACAATTTCCACATTTTCAGCAGCTGATTGCTGGGAAAATTGAGATTGATTTTGCTGGTTTTGTTTCTGTGTTGTTGGAGTCTGAAGGTTAAGCTCTGAATCTGCTTCTTTTCCCAGGTGATGGTTTTAACATTTAGGAAGTGCACACAGGATGGGTGAGGCTCTGCCAGGCCTGTGGGCTGTTCCACAAGTTACAAATGCTCACATGGAGCGGAGCCACGCATTGTTCAACCCGCATTTCCATACAAGACAATAGTGTGAACAGTGCCAGAAAAGTGTTGGGCTGAGCTGTGCGTTTGTGCGTGCATCTGGCGTATCAAGGGTGCTTTAGAATTTCTTTGCCACCTGAGGTTCTTGCTCTTCTGCCAATGAATGGTGACGCAATCTAGACAAGGGCAAAGACCCCAAGACTTATCCCCGAATCCCTGGAAGCCTTGGTTACCCATTACGAGAAGAGACAGTAAAGGAGGGAGCGGGTAGATAAAGGCTGATATTGTTTCTGTGCACATTTATCTTTCTGTCTGAAGGCTCTGTTTACTGAGGGCTTAAAGCCAAACCAGGTTGTCTCGCACTGCTGAAAAAACACAAATTCCTTCAGAATTCCTTCACTGGGAAGAATAATGTAATGTGCTGCTCAAACAATTACAAATAAATACTGTTATCTTGCAATCATTGCTTCCCTTTGTGTCGATTTGCAAAGAAATCAGATAAGTATTCCAATGTTGATCTTAGCTTTAATATTTTAAGCAGATTAAGATTTAATACTAAATCCAAATAGTCTACAAGCACCTGAATAGATGGCATAGAAAGCTGGACTTTTAACATGAAACTAAGCTCACTGTGAGACGAGGCGATCACTGGGCAGCCTATCCTTTAGGAGGAGCTTCACTTTAGCCTACAAATGTTTCATCCTGCAGACAAGGATTGTTTGCAGCTGCTGTTGCAGCAGTTTGAACTCTTGCACAAAATGCAGGCAATTACAGATATACAGGAGATCGTTTTTTTAAAATGAGGTTTTCTTGAGTTAATCCTGAGTGGTCACACTTAAAATAAAAAACATCTGTTGCATGAATGGAATTTTATCATGCCGCCATATTTCCATCTAAAAACTTAAGTATGCTATTTTACTCATTTTCAACTGAATTCAATTCAATTTTATTTATATAGCACCAAATCACAACAAACAGTTGCATCAAAGCACTTTATATTGAAAGGTAAAGACCCCACAATAATTACAGAGAAAACCCAACCACGACTGTCTATGAGCAAGCATTTGGCAACAGTGGGAAGGAAAAACTCCCTTTTAACAGGAAGAAACCTCCAGCGGAACCAGGCTCACCGAGGGGCAGCATCTGCCGCGACCAGTTGGGCAATAAAGGGAGGGAGACTGGAAAAAAAATAAACATGCTGTGGAAGAAAGCCAGAGATTAATATTAACTAATGATTAAATGCAGAGTGGTGTGTAAACAGTTTCCAGTGAAGTTCTTGTACTTGTCCATTTTCAGAGGAACTTTTTTTTGTTTGTTAAGCCACTTAACACCAACCTTTGACTCATTCAAGCATAAAAACGCACCTTACACAAGCAATGAACCAGTGTTGTGCCTACACATAACAGACAATTTAAAAAGCAATTTTTAACCGTAACTCTGGGCTTTATGTTACTTGCAGTCCACCACAAAAACATATTTATTCCTGTTTATTTTGTTGAATCTATAAAAAATGCCAAAGATAATACAGTTTGATGGGCCTAAAATTGTATTTTTGCACCAACAAGATGATTCCCAAAGAGCTATCAGCTGAACACTTGGCATATCTCAGTATGGTCCTTAAACCAATTGAAATTAAGGACAAAGAAGTCGTGTCAAGCCTAAAAACCTATCTAGAGCTGATGAACAGTATCTGAAAGTCATGTCTTTAGGAAATAAAAGCAAAGACCTGACACAGGGCCTGAGAGATCCATCTGGACCTTCATCCTGACAGAACAGAACAAAAGGTAGCCAACATCCAAAGAAGAGCTTCAAATGTCCTTCAAGGAGCCCGGAGAACTATTCCTGAAGACTACTTAAAGAAATGACAGAGCTTAGGCTGTGCTGAAGAATAAAGGTGGTCACACCAAATATTGACTTTCACGCTTGTTAGAATTGTACAAACTCTGCTGTTGCCTTATACACTGTATTTCCATGTATGCTGGTGCGTTTCAATACATCACTGCACCCATTTCCCGTTTTCCCATCAAAATATAAAGAAATGAAAATCTCAAGACTTTTGCACAGTAGTGTTTGCAAGACTAAACATCTTAAAAAAACTTCCAAACTAAATTAAGCAGTGCTATTTTTATAACATCTTAAACCATCACTGTTTTGAAAGTACTTACTTCACTAAATGAACGTATGTAGATCTAGTTGATCTTAATTTTCTTTGATTAAAATACAAACATGAATCATTATACATAAATATATATTAACCAAGCATTATGATATCTAAATAATCCAACAAATGCCTTAGTTGACTTTGTTGAGTGCAATCTTCGTCAGTGAAGATCCTATTCCGAAGCATTTGCTGTCATCTTCTTGTTTATTCATGTATTATTCTGATATTCTAGAGAACACACAGACTGAGTAAAAGTTAACAAGTTTATTTACAATGAAGCAATAGCAAGATTTTGACAGCTGAAGGATTTCCAGTTATTGAATCCAAGGCTCCAACACAGACGGGCCCACGGGGACAAGTCTCTCCGACTCACTCAGAGAGGGCACTGGATTCCTGCACAGAGGAGAACAAACAGGTGAGGCGACGACAGAGTCGCAGCAAGCAAATGCTCTGATCGAAGCAGCCAACGTCCCTGACTGTTTCCCGATTTACACTCGGGCACTGACCGAATGGCTCACTGTTACAGCCCACTGACCAACAGGTGAGTTTATTAATCACAGGTGTGCAGGACTGCAGGCCGGGGAGCAGAGGCAGGACCCGCCCCTGAAACCCAAGGTGTGGTTAATGCAAACCCCCCCCCTCCCCACACACACACAAAGACAGAGGGAGAGGAGAGAGAAAGAGAGAATGGGTCTGGGATTAGGCTTACGGCAGGGGTCGGCAACCGGTAAAACGGAAAGAGCCATTTGAGCCGGTTTCCACGGAAAAGTAAACACTGAGAGCCGCAAATACTAACGGAACCGCGAGTGAAGCATATATTGAGAAACGAAAATAAATACATAACTAAGTAAAAATGATTTTATTTTAATATTTCAAGATCACAATAAAGTTCCAATTTAGAACTACAACAAAAACCAAACTGACAAAAATAAAGTACACTTCAGTTGGATACTTATAGATTACTTCCGGAAGCCGCACAGAGCCGCAGCTTAAGCCTGAAAGAGGCGCATGCGGCTCCGGAGCCGCAGGTTGCCGACCCCTGGCTTAGGGTGATGACTGAGCCCTCACAGATGAAACCTGAAAATGAAAAAAGCCTCAAATACCACTGGGTGTGAGACTGTGAAATTAAATTATTTTTCCTTTTCGTTTTAGACTGCAGACTAAACCTGTCATTATTTATTTCACTTAATTAAACGCACTGAAGTCAACATTAAAACAGCACACATGTCTATATTTAAATCATCTACCAGCCAAAGTGAATTGCTACCACTCAATGTTATTTATTTATTTATTACTATTTAGCCTCTGACGCGTCTCTTGACAAAAAAAAAAAAAAAGACTGCCACAAGTTGCCTGTAGGGGGCACAGCTGTGAAAATTCCAGCAGCCCTTACTATCTTTACCTGCAGATGGCACACATCATCAGTTTTACATCTTTAAAACTGCTGCTGCCGTTTCTCTTCTGGGCTGGAACAGCGAGTCCTTCATTGAAAGTCAGCAGAGTGACATTTGCTTAGTCTGGCACCAGGTGTGTTTATGCTCCCTTGTGGGTGTTAAGTGTACAATACAAGCTGGGTCTCTAAATCTTCTTTTTTTTTTTAGTGCTGGCATTTCATTAATCTGGCATCCATTTGTTGCTTGAGTCAGGTTTCAGTTCCACTTCTTCCTCGAGAATTTTGAAAGCTATTCTTTCCCTTACTGACTTGTTATTTTTAACTTTTTAATATTGCAGATACATTAAGGATACAAAACAACAACAACAACAACACAACAACAACAAAGATTAATTTGCACAGTTTTTAGAGAGTCAAAAATGAAATGTGATTAATTTAATTCAAGCATGCTTGCCATGTAAAATCGTCATTTTATGTGTATAAAAACATACATTCCTATATACAGTATCATCACATTTGTCAAAATTCTGTCCACAACAGTTCAGGTTCTTTGGCACACATCTGCATTGTTTTTTGGGGGGGTTTTTTTTGTCCCTTAGCTGGCAGCTTTGTGTAGAACGAGATCCACAGTGTTCCCATCCTGCATCCAGATCCGGGTATCTTGTTTCTGTGTGTTTGCTTTCTTTGTTTTCTCTTACGTCTTTCTGCAGTCTGCACACAATTGGTGATAATGGATGTCCTGGTGACTGTTGTTTTTGTGCAGTATAAATGAAAGAAGGGGAGCAACAGGCTCAGCCTGATAAACAGCTCAGCTGGTTGCTGTCTGCTTTGTAAAAAACAAAACAAAAAAACAACATATTATTCTGTGGTCAGATGGTGTAAGATGAGACTACTTTTTTCCACACAGATATTTTCCTCTGGATGACAACACAGTGTTTGAATCAGCCAAAAACCTGTAGGAATGAAACTGCAGTCCCCAGCATGCTTTGGAGAAAAGAAGCAACAAATTACCCTGACTGAACACAAGAAGACAAGGACAAGCACAGCAAAATAAAAATGTCAGCATGATGACAAACGCTACAATAAAATGCATGAAAAAAATTTTCAAAATAATTGAGAGGCCCCCCCCAATCCAGGAAATGGAGTCATCAGGGAAGTGAGTGTGTCAGTCAGTGAGCAAATGTATCTTTTTATGTGTGTGTGTGTGTGTGTCACTGTGTATTAGACATCGTGTGCGCTCATGTTGACGATGGATGCAGAAACAGAGAGGGGGATGATTCAGGGCCATTCTGGTTGGTTCATCAGTGAGGATATGGACAGACACATACATACATAGATACACAGATCCAGCAGCAGTGTGCCTAATCATGGCTCTGCATAATCTGCATCGTCGCAGATGTTGAGCTGCAGTAATAGACATTTTAGAATTATAACTAAAAAAAACTAAATATGTTAATGACCCAACAAAGAACTCTGAAGTTCTCCAAACTATGGACTGACTGGTGACCATAGTTAAACACTGACTGGGTTTCCATGAAAACTACTCCACAGGGATAATTATGTTGCTTTGTGTCTGCTATATGTGTGGACAAAGAGTAATTACTTACTAACAAGTGCAGCAACAACTGTGAAGTGATGATATGTGACTGTTGTTTTTACAGCTTGTTGCACTCCCTGCCAAGTGGGCATAAATATCCATTATGCTGCTATAGTTATGCTTGATGGAATTACTATGCTCATTTCCAACTTTGTATTTTTATATTTTGACTGTACTAGAGGAGCTTTGCATGATTCAGAGTTAAAACAAAAGAAAACAAAACAATATTTATCAAAATGAGCCTCGGTCTGAAACAACCTCCTCTGCCTTTAAACCGACTTTCGTATGATTGGCTGCCCCGCGCAAACAAAAGGTTTGAATTGCAGGTGGGTGGGGCTTCTGTGCTCTCAGCCAGAAACCCCACCCACCTGTACAGAACAGTTGGTAAGGATATCCACTATTACTGACATCATATAGAACCAAGAGTTGAAAAAACTGATTGAAACCCAGTGTTTAGGGCAGCTTGAAACCTGAACCTTTGGCTCTCGGAGATTATGTGAACACGTGCTTACACCATAACTTTGACCATTACAATCCACTTTTAAGGATTTCTGCTCCACATACATTGTGCACAATGTATGTTTGCAAATTCATCAGTTACACCAAGTGAATAGCTGACAGCCAGTATAATTCAAACAAAATAACTGAAACCTCTTCAGCCGTATGAATTTGGTCTTTTTAAAACCTGTCAACGCTTTCATTTTTGAAGGGGGTTCAATCTCTCTATTCTGAACTTTGGAGTTTGTTCTTTTAAGTGTTCTGGTATGTAAATCTGCAGTCTGTGTGTACTGTAAGTTCAGCCTTAGGTGAGCCAGCACCTGAACACACACATACAGTGCTGCAGGGCTATTAGCGTAGATTTCCTGACGTGTGAGCCAGTGATATCATAACTTGGCTGGAAAAGTCTCTCATTGTTCTTATTTTCGTGTGTGAGCGCTTTATCTTTTCACACAAATAAACTCCAAATGGTAGAAAAATCCCCTGTGACTCCAGTGGCGAGGCTGTGCGTGCTGACCTCTACCTGCCCTTCAGCTCGCTCTGCCTTGTCAGGAGTTTGTCTTGTTGATTTGCCTCCAAAGCGAGCGCTGCCAGTTGAAATCAAATGGGGGGTGTACCAAACACATGTGCATGAAAATCACCAGATGTGGAAAAGAAATGTGCTAAATTAAACCAGTGGGTTGTTGGGAAATTTGACAAGCTTGCCTATTGGAAACTAGAGCTGAAATTGGAAAAATAATATTACTCAAACAAGAAAATTACAGCAGAAATGTAATTGAACATGCTTTAATGTTAAAAAATACATGGAAGATATTTGCGATTTTAAAATACGCTCCAGGGAGTGGTAAACGAAGACCACTGTGACAAATATCAACAGGCTTTGTGTTCTTCACACTGCATGGTACACTTTAGGAAATTACTGTTTTTGGTGAGAAGCTTCCTCCTGCCTGGGAACTTAAGAACAGCTCACCTGAACTTTTTTTTTGTTGTTTTTTTCCCCAAATGAGGACTTCAAAATAACAGGGTTTCATAGAAAGTGTGTCAGGATGTTGCCATAAGCATGCCATCACATGTCTCATAGATGTGGAGTCACATCGGAAAATGAATTTCCAGTGAGCTCAGAGTTCCTCATGAGTGACTCAGAATAACAGTGTCTGACAGCTGAGGGAGGCTCGTATTTATGTTAATGAACCGCTGAAGAAAACCAACAATAACATGTTTGCTTCAAGTCAACATTAGAGCCTCACACTACCAGTCTAGACAGTCTATTCTATGGGTGTACGTAAGTGTAAGCAAATACACTGGCAATGCTTTTGTTTTCAGGCCCATAACTTCTTTAATTCTTTTTTTTCCTCTCTCTTCTTTTTTTTTGGAATAAGATTCCAATAATAAATAAAGTCTAAATAAGTATTTGTTTGGGTTTTATTGGACATTTCTTTCAAGGAGATTCCTCTGAAAACCAACAACTATTTGATTTTGCTATATTTAGTACCAAGTTTTATAGTTAATTTAATAAAATGTCTTTTAAAAAAATGCACTGTCACCTCACAGCAAAATAGGTTCCAAGTTTGAATCCACCGGGCGTCTGACGTCTTTCTGTGCAGAGTTTGCATGTTGTCACTGTGCCTGCATGGGAACTCCAGGTACTCTGGCTTCCTCCCACAGTCCAAAGACAGGCATGTTAGCTTAACTGGTGTTTCTAAATTGGTGGCAGGTGTGAATGTGAGCAGAATTGGTTGTCTAGCCCCAGTGTTAGCCCTGTGATAGACTGGCAACCTTTCCAGGGTGTGCTCCATCTCTCGCCCACAGACGGGAAAGGCTCCAGCAACCTTGCAACCCTGAACTGGTTAAGCGGAAGTAAATGGATGCCTGGATCTATCAGGTTGTGTGCTCAGTCATCACATAGCTTCCCACTTACATTCCCTGTTAAAACTCTGGATGCAAAAATTATTAAACGGTTTATCTAACAATTGTTTTCAACTATTCTCTAAATTGTAGAACAACAAAGGCCTATGAAACCATATATATGGAAACATATTATAAGCACAAAGATTGTAAGTAAAGCTAAATATTGACATTTAGGCATTTCCAAAGTGTCACAATCAAAGTTCCCCCAAACACTATCGCAGCTTCCCTTCCATGCTTCCATGGTAGGACTCAGACATTCAGATAATAACAAACTTGATTTCTAAACCAAAGTTACAAATGTGCTTTAATTTATGATGCTAATTTTAAAAAAATAGCAGCATGAGGCTTAATTACAATAAAACAGCTCTACTTAAAGGCCACTGCCAAAGAAGTGGCCAGCAAGTGGCTGACTTGGCTGGGAATCAAGCTGTGTGCAGCTTTTTGAAATTCAAAGTTTTTCTTATGGAGGTTCTCAGTTTAATAGAAGAAGCCTGCAATCTCACAATCAGGCCTTTCCCAGTTAAATCACATAAATACAAAGTGGCAAATATTCAAAATAGCCCACGTTTTTCATTCCCTCTGCTGAGCAGCACTCTTTCTTTGCTGTTTTCTCACTGTGTGGTGCCTTTAAGTACTGGCTAAAATTTTGTATTTATGAAAGCATGGTGGTGTGGTGGTTAGCACTGTTGCCTCACAGCTAAAATAGCATCTAGAAGGCCTGGGTTCGATTCCACCTTGGCACAGGCCTCTCTCTTTCGCTGTGTGGAGTTTGCATGTTCTCCCCCTGTCTGTGTGGGTTTCTCTAGTGTTAGGTTAATTAGTCACTTTATAATTGCCCATAAGTGTGAATGTGAGTATGAATGGTCATCTGTCTCCCTGTGTTGGCATCCTAAATAGTTTCCTGTACGCCAGCATGGCCCTGCAACAAGCTGGCAACCTGTACAGCGTGTACCCTGCTGCTCGCCCTATGACAGCTGGGATAGAACAGAACACCAGGATGGATGGGAAACAGTCATGCTGGTAACCAGCATGGGGCTTATTACATGATAGCAAGGTCAGTGTACCAAATAACAAAAATAGTTGAATGTAGAAATTCTGTGTTCACACTATATTCAATTAGTATGTGTTCTGTCAACATTTCTCCTAGACATACACTATTGGAGCATCAGGAGATATCTGGGTTTCTTGTTTTTGTTGCCATCATCAGTGGCCTCATATTTTAAAGTACTGGCTAAAATTTGGTACAAACATGAACACAGCAGTAAATCAGGGTGAGACTGATTTAATAATAATAATACATTTTATCTATAAGCACCTTTTATGACACCCAAGGACACTTTACAGCGGTGAAAACAAGCCAAACCACAAAAAGCACAAACAAGAAACTAAAATGACCAAAAGAACTAAAGCAGGTATGCAATTTGGAAGAGGTAAGTGTTGAGTCATGATTTGAAGATATGAAGAGAGTCAATATTGCGAATGTCTGGTGGGGGAGAGTTCCATAGCTGGGGGACAGAGTGGGAGAAAACTTTGTTACCCATAGTACTGAGGCGGGCAGGGGGAACAGTAAGGAGGATAGAGGAGGAAGAGCTGAGGGTGCGGGATGAGGAGGTGATGTGAAGAAGTTCGACAGATAAGGAGGGGCAAGGTTGTGGATGACCTTGAATGCAAACAGGAGGATTTTGAACTGAATTCTGAACTTCTGAACTGAAAGGATGGAGGTGGTATGCGGGGAGAGGGAGGGACACCCAGACTCTTAACCTGAGGGGAGGGGGAAAACTGAGGAGCTGTCGATGTTGAGGGAGAAACTGCCAACTCTTGATAAGGTGGATTTTGTTCTGACAAGGAGGAACTCAGTTTTGTCACTGTTTAATTTAAGAAAGTTTGAGGTGAACCAGGATTTGATTTCAGAAGCAGGTGGTGAGGGAAGAGGGTGGGAGGGAAGAGTTAGGCTTGGTGGATAAATAGAGCCTTGTATCATCTGCGAAACAATGGAAATGGATGCACAGAAAATATTGCCAAGGGGAAGGAGGTAAGTGATGAAAACGAGGGGCCCCAGGACAGAGCCTTGAGGCACACCTGAGGTTACAGGAGAGGGGTAGAATTCGAAGGACTTAAGCTGGATGAACTAATTTCCAGTATCATCCTTGATCATTATCTCACTTATTAAAAGCATTTCAGTGTGCAAGCAGAGATTAAAGCTCAACATATGTGTGTGAATGTAAATGTAAAATTGTCATTATGTGAATATACATACTATAGTTCGTAGGTTCAGAGGTAATGTCTGCCATCACCATGAAAGGAATAAGCTGTAAAATAATGAAGTGGGGTATAAAGTTTTTTCTATCATTGAATTAATTGGAGCTATGAGTGTAAATGGAGGAAAGACAGACTGCTTTGTCTGGAAAGCAAACAAAAAATAAGATTAGGCTTTCAGCTGCCACCTAGTCTTATGTATACAATAACACACAAAGTACGGTTAAAGTAAGAACTGTGAGACGAGGAATAATGAAAAACAACTCTCCTCACTGTGACTGCTGGCCCATGTGAAGGTGAGAAAGAGTGAGTGACAGGGAGTACAGCCTTAAATAAGGTGTTAGAGGTGTCTTTAGTCAGGTGACAAGGGAATACAATTACCAATTAGTGCTGAGGAAAAAGAAGATGGGGAGTGAGGTGTGGAAAACTGAGAAAAAGTATATAAAATTGCAATCTTCACTACACATACATGAACTCAGTCTCCTAAATAGTTTCCTGTACGCCAGCATGTCAAATAACAATGCAGTTTTGATCAATTTTATATTCAGTTTTATTGCCAAGTAATATTGGAAACACCCCTGCATAAAACACAATCTTTGAACCTGATTTCCAGACATTTTATGAGTTCATCTTCTGCTTAAAGCTCTGTGCTGCAAGTGCCTAATCATGTTGATGCTCGGATATACGGGCTTCCGATGAGTCCCTGAAGGTAGCGCTGGCCCTGGCAGTGATTATTGAGCTCCCGGGAGACTTCATGGAGAGGGAATGAGATGAAATAGGACTTCAAGCCGGATCATGGCGGCGCCTCTCGGGCGGGACACCTTACCTGAACACTGGTCTTACGGTGTCTGCAGGGACGGCAGGGTTTTCTTCATCAAGTGAGTGGGATAATAAGCGCTTTATCGAGCCGTCTCTCCCGGTTTAACGGGAGTTGGCGGGGTCTGCCCGGTGTTTTCTTCCTCTCGGTGTAACAGGTGTTTTTTTTCTCTCCTCTCTCTGTCTGTGCTGCAGCGATGAGACGCGGACCACTACCTGGCTCCATCCTCGCTCCGGTCAACCTGTAAATTCTGGACACATGATCCGCTCAGGTAGCTAGCTAAGCTAGTTCTCCAGGGCAGTTGCACCTGTGTTCATTTCGCCTTAATGCTTACTGAACTATGTTTGTCCTTGCTGCTAACTTCAGTATACGCTCTGGGCCCGACAAACTTTCAGGTGTTACGAACAAGTCTGTCGTCTGGTTTTATTTCAGACCTGCCTTGCGGGTGGGAGGAAGGTTTTACGGACGAAGGGGCCAGTTACTTCATAAAGTAAGTTACTCGTAGCGTGTGTGCCGCTGCTGTCTCCGTTACCTGCGCGTTACTTGAAGTTGCCGTGCAGCTTAATATGGTTCCTGCCTCTATAATTCCCTACGACTAGCAGGAATAATTACCACTGGGACCGTGTGGATTTAAAGGGGGGGTGTGTGTGCCTGAGACTACCCTGCTGAACCTCTAATGACCCCACTGCTTTCATTTGTGCTGAGCATGAGATGCGGCTACTGGGTGTTTGCCGTGGTCTGCCTTTTAGTACAAGCTGGCATTGGTGCAGATCCATGCTCATGTGTGTTTGCAGGCTTATACAGGAGATGATCTGTGGTTATTTTCCTCATATCCCAGAACTAATTTGAAAGAATTTGCATATTTTAGTTCATGTATAATCTGCGGAGTTTATTATGTACTCCAGGCCAGCAGATATGTAGTTGTTGAGGCTGATAAGAAAGATTAATGAGCGGTATTTATATTTAATAAGCAAATTCTGATGGTCATATAACCTCTTTCAAGATTACAATAAGGAGACTTGCAGTTTCTTTAATACTAAAGCACTGTGATCGGGTCATACTGACCGTGATGGTTTGCTTGTTGGGGTCAGAACATGTTGTGGATGTGTTAAACTAATGTCTTTAATAAGAAATCAGGAAGTTCTATGAGAAATGAAAATCAGAGATGCAAAGGCACAGACCTCCTGCCTCTGGAAACTCACTATATGAGACAATGCTGCCCCATAATAATGTATGCCTGGGACACAATGGGAGGGCAAGCAAATTTCAGGGTGGAGGCCAGCAACCCCCACCCCCCTTCCGTTTAGCACCACCCCTGAACAAGCTTGGCTTTGGCCATGTTGGTGGCTTAGCCAAGTTTAGGATGCAGTTCCTCCCATCTTATATATATTTATTAGAAGTATTGCTGCACAATAATAAGGTAATCCCTAATGCAAATACGGGAAGAAAAAAAAAAAACCTGTCTGCGGTCATTCTTTGCTTACCGTAAGAAAATTACTGCTGTTGTGCCACATGTGCTTGTGAAAAGACTCCTACAAACAGCTGTAAGAAAGGAACACAACTTCAGCTCCTGTTAATGTAATCAAACACTGCTGAGTTTCATTACTAACCTACTATAGGCAAGTCTGTGTGTGTACTGGGTCCGAATTAGCTTAGTTACATTGTGTGCATAACATGACTCCATCCAGACTTTCTTTTGGTAAACCTGCTGGCACACTGACACCTATATAACTGAAGCTAAAGACACACCTACACACCTAGGCCTATGACATTATCTGTATTGTATTACGTTTGACAGCGTAAATCATACTAATGTTTGCAGGGAATCTCAGTAACCTGATTACTCACACTTGATTATTCTCAGTACTCTGAGCAAATGAATTGCAGGGTCAGAAAAGCTTATTGAGAGTCAGCCCCCATGCAGAGACACAGTCTGTAGTCTCCTCTCAGTATCAGCTGTTTACTGCAGTGTGAGCCATGTTGTGTTTTTTTTTTTTTTTTTTTTTAAATAGCAGTGCATGGGGCACATTGGGCGTCAGTGACAGACTTTTAAGATTAAGAGTAATGACAGACCATTTCGTCCTTGTCTTTGGTGCCCACAGTGGATCATGCCAAAAACTGGCCTTGATGACTAGCTGTGTAATAATTAAAAACAAACAAATCCAGATTTTTCAGATCAAAAATCTCTGGGAAAAAAAATTACTGATCTGCTTGATGGCTAAAATGTTTGAGTGAGATTGAAGTTTATTGTCATGTTGCAGATTGCTGATAAATTTCACAGCGACAGTGAGAGGTGTTTCTTAATTGATTAAACTCTGTAGATATAAATGATGAGCAGAGTAGCATTATCTTAATCAATAAAAGTGTGTATTATGGTGGGAGTGTAGATCAAAACTCGATGCATTAGCTGTCTTGTGCTGCTGATAAATTTTGAGTGCTGTGTAATTGCATCCTTTTAGTAAAGTGCTAAAATTGACTGCAGTTTCCAGTAACAATGAAACTGTTTTACAAAACCCAACAAAAGCTGCTCAGCCTTTTTTTTTCTTTAGTTGATATCTGATAACCAGAAATAATGACTGTCTCGTGGCTGTGTTATGTTCTAACTTGTTATCCGTGATACAGTATCTGTCACACTTATCGCTGTATCTTCTGTGACGTATGAAATGAAGACAAATCCTCACTAGAAAAAACGCTCTTTGGCCCCCCTCCATCTCATTTAGGTAAAACAAGCCACTTTTATTTGGTGACTTTAAACTTTCCAAAGAGAGCTTCATAAAGAGTGTAGAAATTCAGCCCGTCTCTTTGCTGTAAATGCTCTGGATCAGTTGAGCAGAATGGATTTGTGTGTTTGGCAGTGTAATCCAGAAGACAGAGAAGTAAAACACTTGTTTAATGCTTGAACAGAAAGGTTTAGGACTTTGAGTTGGTAGCATTGACTTGGGATTTTCAAAATTTGCAACTTCAGCTTGCAAATGTGGAGACACACTGAGCCCTACAAGGACCGGGCAAGTCGTCACATAAAGACGTTTTTTCGAGAGAGTTGAAAGTCAGGAGGGATTTCAGACAATATACTGGACAGCAACTGGTTGGAAATAACTGGACAATGTTACTGACAGTGTTATTGCATGTTCTATTCCCCAATCAAACATGGAGGGGACAGGCAGCTTGAGCTGTTGCTGGTTTGTGCTGAAGGGACTTGGGGGGGGAAGGGCAGAAGTGCTGTGAGCTCCTGGATGTGGAGGGTATTTTAAGGACTACAGAGGGAATCGGAGGAATCTGCACTTTTTTCTTTTTTCTTTGTCCCTCAGTTGAAACACAATGTGACTGGGTGCTGGAGTCGGCTGCAAGTATTATTTTAATTTATTTATTTTTACATTTGATGAGAACAACTGGTAGCAATTGAGAGACTTAAGATTAGAGTCTTTTAGGCCTTTTACACACACATAACTTGATTTGCAGAGCTGGGCCAACTTCATGCCCAAATCATATTTGGTTTTGATTTGATTTCACTTTAATGTCAGATTGTTTTATTGATATTTAACATGCATCACTTACTTGGAAAAGAAAAGAAATGCCAATACATAGCACAAAGTGATTCTATGATTTTCACTGGGAGTGACCGGGACGGACAAGATTAGAAAATGAACACATCAGAGGGACAGCTCAGGTTGAGCAGTTTGGAGACAAAGTTAGAGAGGCGAGGCTGAGATGGTTTGGACATGTGAAGAAGAGGGATAGCTGTCAGGCAGGAGGAAAAGAGGAAGACCACAGAGAAGAGTCATGGATGTAATGAGAGAGGACCTGCAGAGGGTTGGTGTGACAGAGGAGGATGCCGGGGATAGGGTGAGACGGAGGCAGGTGATCTGCTGCCGTGACCCCTAAAGGGAGCAGCTGAAGAAGCAGCAGCAAAGTGAGTTTTTTCTTGTGGTAATTTTCCTTAAGAATCACAAGATATATATACATAATATCCTCTTATTGATAATGATTAAAAAAAAGGCCCATACTGAAAACAGGAATCCAAAGAATGAGAGACATCAGGTAACTCTTTGGCTGGTGCTTACGTCAATCATTTATTTTAAAATGACTGTGTCTTGTCAAACCAGTTAGCATCCATGTTCTTTTCTTGTGTGTAGGTATTTACACGAGCCTCTGTAGGATGGAGACTTAATATGTGTTAGACAGCCTCTTGTCCCCTCACTTGCTCAGTAATCAGCGCTTTGAAGGCCCTGAAATGTCCTTAAAATGCCCTCAGGCAGACCTTTATGGTTTCTCTGTGCTGAGCTGTTGCGCTGGCAGAGAATGAAGTGGCATTGCAGATAACAGAGAGCAAGGGTTGGTTATGTTGCAGTTTATGGTTTTCTTTATGTGGAAGCTGCTTTTGAATAAACACTGTCTGGTTCATTGCAGAATATGTTTGTGGGTTGATTAAAAATCTTGTGAGGATGTGTATTTTTGCTGGCTTTGTCTAAAATGAATTCTTGATGGAGACAATGAAAATACTTGAAACTAGCAATTACTTTTTTTTTCTTTTCTTTTTTTAATATATTTAGTTTGGTGGAGGATTTGCTTTTTAAATAAAACCGTTCATTTATGCCACACTCCAATTAAGCCTTAATATGGAACTCAATCTCTGATGTAATTGGCCATCAAGCTGCTAGCAGGCAGTTGTGTTTCAGATACACTTGGCTTGAAAGCATGTAGAGCATCTCTGAAATCCCCTCAAAATGTAATTAGATTTTCTGCCCTGGTGCTTCAGGTAGGCTAGATTGTGACCTCATTGTAACAAAGCCGCCTACGAGCCTAATGAAGATGCCACGTATAACCGACACTTGTGACTCGGACGTGTGTGGTCGCGCGCTCTCGTGTGCTCGCATACAAGTTCACACTCGCACCCCTGCACTCTTTGAAATGAATGTGGGAGCGGCTGCACTGATCCCATCATCACAAAAGAAAAACAGAAGGAGGGTGTTTCTGTCTGCTGGTTTGAGCTTAGTGCGACTGTGTTTGTAGAAATGCTAGTTCATCTTCTCTCCTTATGCTTCTGTTTTACTGGGCATTTGTTGTACTGTTTGTTGGTTAAAGATGTATAAACATATGGAACGAGTCACTAAAACAGTATGCCTTAATAGGGGACAAAGTTACTATTCCAATATTTGTTCTCTTTCTTTTTAGGAAATGATGATTTGGCTCTTTGTCTCTCATGAGCAGCAGTAGCGCTGTTTAATGTTCAGGTGATGCAGTATTTTTCATGGAAGGTGGGTAGTAAAACCTTCCTGGCCTTATGTGGAAAAAGTAAAATATGCAAATACAAATATACATTTAAAAAAGAGTTTTTCTTCTTTAGTGAAAAATCCGGAATCTGTAAATCTGCAAATCACTTTCATCTTCAGATTTTAACTCTTGGAAACAAGAAGTGTCCTGCTTTGCTGAAAAATATGTAAGCATATCTCTGTAATGCACTATTTTTTTAGGTCATCGAATCATGATTGGCATCCAAAGTAGTTGCGATGCTTTCAGCTCTTTAGGTTGAGTGCAGTAGTAGATTGTAGTATCGCACGCACATCATTCTTCGCAGTGAAGCTCCAAGCATTCAAGTGAATTAACAATAAGCACAACACATTCCTGAGTCTAGGGGGATCAAGCTTCAGGTATTTCAGGTATTCTTAGGATGGTAGAGAAACGTCTGGAGCAGGAACAAACACTCTGTTTTTCTTTTCCTGAGTGGGACATGTAGTTTGTCCTTGTTTCCTTCTCCAAACTTTTAATTGGCTCATGGATGACATTTTTTCTGAACAAAAAAAACAAGGTGAATTAATAACACTCTTGACATCTAATATCCATTTCACGTCAAAGGTGAACTATTTATCTGGAGGCAGGATTTATGTAACAGCCCCTCAGGACTCCACTAATGGAGCCTCATCTATTTCTAAAAATGCGTTTCATGTTTTTATTGCTCGCAAAAAGAACAACTGTCTGTGTATCTGTGTGTATTGTGTTTGGACACTCAGAGATTTTTTTTTTTTGGTATCGGCTTGTTTTAAGAAAAGCAGCTCAATTTTATCCCTATCCCCAATACATCCTCTGTTATTGATGTGCTGTGTTAAAGTGGACTGGATATGCTGACCACTTGATGAATCACATGTAATCTATAGTCTGCTTGCGGATTTGTGGAGGTGAGGAAACGGGCAGCGTTAGAACATCTTTTGTAGCTATGGTCCTGCATTATTTAGCTATTGGCGACAGTTTTTGCGTGCATAACCACATGCAGTGCTATGAATTCCCTCGTAGGAGAGACTTTGTGAAAGCGTACTCCATAACCCCCCATAAACTGTTTCTTTTTTATTCAGTGTTGCCTGTGCATATAGCTTGGTGACTGGTGTCAAAGTGTGAATATAGTCACAGCTGAAAGTGTTTAGTTTTTCTCACTGACAGTCAAAAGAAAGTGATTGTCTTCAATATATCTGTGTGGCTCCCAGAACTGTTGGTGAGCTCACTATAGACAACAATCATGAGCCAGATTGTTTGTTTGTCTGCCCCTGGCTGTTTGCTTAGTTCCTTCATTTCCGTCTGTCCCCACACTCAGAGACAGTTGTTCCTTGCCTGGACTTATTGTAATAATCTCTTATATTCTCTCCTGGACAAGTGGGATACAAGTATGAGTTTGGCTTGTTTGATGACTTCCTCTGCAGCAGACACAACTCACTCGCATACCTTTCTTCTCAGATTTTCCTGAGTGTGTTTGTTTAAGTATGTTTGAGATTTTTTTCCCCTGCTTGTACACCTGTTTTGCTCTCTGTCCTAACTATGTTGATGCACACAGACATGATGTCTGATTCCGTCTTCCCCCGAAGGGCCTACAGATGGATTTTCTTCCTTCTTATTCTGCAGCAACACTCAGCAGGGGGCTCCTGGAACAGGGAGC
Source organism: Pterophyllum scalare (assembly GCA_024447675.2). Lineage (NCBI taxonomy): Eukaryota > Metazoa > Chordata > Actinopteri > Cichliformes > Cichlidae > Pterophyllum > Pterophyllum scalare. The sequence goes on along the minus strand of JAMQGT020009584.1, from coordinate 49,078 downwards.
AGAGCCGATCAGGTCCAAGAAGGGATAAAATTCCTGCAGGAAGGTCTGCATGACTATAGCTTCACTGAAGGGGATTGAAAGAAGGCAGGGGGGCAGTGAGGGGAACAGATGCCGTGCACACACAGTGAAACAAAGAAGTGAGTGTGCAGATCTGAGAGAGATCAGAGATTCCTATTGGTTAGCTCAGTTAGCTCAGTCCTGCAAGCTTCAGCAATGTCCTTAGCCATTATATGGATTTCACCTTGTTTAGAAGTAAAATTTTCCCTAATGTTGTATTTTCAGCAGTTATTTACCTATTGAACAAAAAATACCAAATGTTCTTGGACTTCTTAGATGTAAAGATTGCAGTCATGGTAAAAATAAAGCACATCCTCAATCAGCTTTAAATTTTCGCATCAGGACATAATAACAATCAGCTGGTCCTTAGCAGCTCTTAAAATTACTTAAATCTAACTTGAGGTATAAAACAATACACAACAGGCTCTACCATTTCTTTATTTATGTAATAAAAACTAAGCATACACCATGATGCAATAACTGATGATCCACCTTAAGCAGCAATAATTGCATTCTGTATAACTTTATCAGTCTCTCATCATTTTGGAGGAATTTAGATCCATTCTTCTTCACAGCGTTGCTTTGGTTCATAGAGGTTTGTTCATGTCCAGCTCTCTTAAGGCAATCGGGTTGACATCTGGTCTTTGATTGGACCATTGCAGCACCTTGATTCTTCCTTTTTTTTCAGCCATTCTGTTGTAGATTTGCTGATATACTTGGGATCATTGCCCTGTTGCATGACCCATTCTTGGCCAAGCTTTAGCTATTGGACACATGGCCTCACATTTGATGACCTTCAGTCATAACCTTTGTAGTCGGAGGTCATGAGTGCAAGGTGCCTAGGTCCTGTGGCTGCAAAACAAGCCAAAATCATTACACCTCCACTGCTGGCTTGACTGTTGGTATGAGGTGTTTGTGTTGATATGATGTATTTGGTTTTTGCCTAATATGACACTGTGCATTATGGCCAAACATTTCTGCTTTGGTGTTGCCTACCCAAAGGACATTGTTCCAGAACTATTGTGGTTTGTTGCAACTTTGCAAACCGTACTGGCATGTTTTTTTTTTTGTTTTTTTTTTAAAGAGAAGAGGCTTTCTCTTGGCAACCCTTCCAAACAAGCCATACTTGTTCAGTCTTTTTCTAATTGTACTATAATGAACATTATCATGGTAGTTGAGGCCTGTAGAGTCTGAGATGGTGCTTTTGGGTTTTTTGCTGCTTCTCTGAGCACTGCAAGATCTGACTTTGGGGTGAATTTGCTGGGATGTCCATTCCTGAGAAGATTTGCAGTTGTCGCGAATGTTTCTGACTTGTGAATAATCTTTCTCATTGTAGAATGATAAATGTTGCTTGGAAATGGTCTGATAATCCTCCCAGATTGATGGGAAGCAACAGTTGCTTCTCTAAGACCATTGCTGATGTATTTCCTCCTAGGGCTGGGAGCTATATGGACCAAAAGTAATATCTCGATATTTTTTTAGCTGAATGGCAATCTACGATATACAGACCCATTCCAAAAAAATCAGAATATCATGGAAAAGTTGATTAAATTCCATAATTCCATTCAAAAAGTTAAACTTTTATAGATTATAGATTCAGGGCCCACAATTTAAACTATTTCAAGTATTTATTTGTTTATTTTTACTTAATTTGGCCTTCCAGCTCATAAAGCCCACGAAAACAGGATTTCAAAAAATTACTACTTCTCAGTTTTTGCAGAAAAAAAAGAAATTAGGATCACATCAAATCAATCAAAATATGGTACTTTCAAAATGATATGTCAATCTTCAATACTTGGTTGGGAATCCCTTTGCTTTAATCACTGCCTCGATGCAATGTGGCATTGAGGCAATCAGCCTGTGGCGTTGCCTGGGAGTTACGGAAGCCCAGATTTCCTTGATGCTTGCTGTCAGCTCTACTTTGTTGTTGGGTCTGGTGGCCCTCATTTTCCTCTTGAGAATACCCCATAGATTTTCAATGGGGTTTAGGTCAGGCGAGTTGGCTGGCCAGTCAAGCACTGTGATGTCATGGGCATCAAACCAGGCTTTGGTGCTTCTGGCGGCATGGGCAGGGGCCATCCTCCTGCTGGAAGATGAAATCTGCATCTCCATACAGATCCTCAGCAGAAGGAATCATGAAGTCCTCTAAAAAATTCTGGTAGACTGTTGCGGTGACCTTGGATTTGAGAAAGCAGAGTTTACCAACACCTGCACCAGACATTGCACCCCAAATCATGACTGACTGTAGATATTTCACACTGGACCTCAAGCAGTTTGGGCTCTGTTCCTCACCCGTCTTCCTCCAAACCCTTGGACCTTGATTCCCGAATGAAAGGCACACTTTACTTTCATCGGAAAAGAGGACCTTTGTAGCCCCTTTGTAGCCCATCTCCCGGATGCGTCTGAATGTGGTGGTCTTTGAAGCTGTGACTCCTGCCTCATTCCACTCTTTCTGGATCTCTGCCAGATTCTTGAATCTTCTCTTTTTGATAATCCGCTGAAGCCCACGGTCATCTCTTTTGCTGGTGCATCTTCTCCTGCCACATTTTGTCCTTCCACTAGACTTTCCATTGATAGGCTTGGACACAGCACTCTGTGAACAGCATGCCTCCTTAGCTATGAAGTTTTGTGGCTTACCCATCCTATGGAGGGTATCAATGATGGTCTTCAGGCCAGTTGTTAGGTCTGCAGTCGTCCCCATATTGAAGCGAACTGAGACATTTGAACCAAACTGAAGCAATCTAATGACACCTGGGGAAACCTGTGCAGGTGCTTTGGGTTTAGTAGATGATTAGTGTGTCACACTCAGTTTAAAACATTCATGCCCTGCAAAATTTGGGCTGATTTCTCCACAGTATTCAAATTTTTTGAAATCCTGTTTTCGTGGGCTTTATGAGCTGGAAGCCCAAATTATGTAAAAATAAAGAAATAAATACTTGAAATCGTTTAAATTGTGGGCCCTGAATCTGTAATCTATGAACGTTTAACTTTTTGAATGGAATTATGGAATTTAATCAACTTTTCCATGATATTCTGGGTTTTTTTGGAATGGGTCTGTATATCTAGATATTTTTTCTTCCCAAAAGGTATAAACAAAAAGGCACTTCTGAGTCAAAGCTACATGTCCCAAACGTCACACAGGCACTTTTATTAACATTCAGCTGTAGATGTACATGAGAAATTGCTCAAAAATAAACTGTTGGCATATTTAAATAATAATGCTCCTCAAATAAATTAATGCTTTTTTTCCTCTATAAAAAAAGACTCACATCTGTATTATTAAGAAAAGATACAGAGCAAAATAGCAAAAGGCTGACTAATTCTTTAAAAAGCGAGTTTGGTGGAGTCTACTTCACTGGAAAGTGCTTCCTCCTCTGTGTACTCCTGTATATCTAGTACTCTGTGCAAATAACAAAACATGTGACCAGACTGAACAAAATTCCATCCAAACTAATAAAAAAAATAATGACCTAGTATAATATGTCATGTGTTGATCTACTGAGGTTGTATTTACCTCATTTTAAGACTAAGGACCAGTTGAGTATGTATGTACTGTATGTATGTATTTATTATATTTTGATATGTAAAACCTCAGATTTGAACTTTTATTTTTACCATGGCTATAGCTCCTTCACTGTTGTTTGGATTCTTGTCTCTTAGTGGGGTAAAACCAACAATGTAATAATGTTAACTTAGTCTCTGAGAGATTCTGCTGAGTGTGTTTTGTTTACTTTGAGACATTTTACAGACTAAATGATTAAATATTTAGTAGTGAAAATATCACACACATTCTTAAAGCAATGTCTGTGATGTATCTCAGGTCAATTTAAAAAAACAAACAAAACAACTTTAGAGAACAAGCTTAGTCTGTTACAGTGGTGCTGTCAGCTAGAGACCAACACACTGAACACAATCTGAGCTTCGGTTGAACTATATAGAACATGAAGACAACAATCAAGGATCAAAGAACAAATTAGATAAATCTATCTGAAATAGAAAACAAAGCTTATCTGGCCAGATTTACATATACAGAGACTCCAAAAATAGATTTTCAATTCTACAAACATAAACACACAATCTTTGACTGATTTACAGTGACGCTGACACTGAATGACTCAGGGTGCGGGCAGCAACGAGGTGATGATCTTGGCAGAAAACTGAATTTGGTTCTTCGTTGATTTGAGGACTGCATGATTGGCAGCGTAAGCACAATGATAGTATCACGAAGCTGTGACAAAGAGGCTTATCTCAAAGCAGCTTACAATAATGTCAGGAGTGTGGCCTTGGAAGACTTAAACCCTTTAAGGCTCCGTGTTACGTTGGCTGTAGATACCATCGGGACTGCTGCTGAGTAGTTTTTGTCCTGTAATGTTGACTTTGTTAAACCTTCCAAAGGTTTGCTCAACAGGTATGCTTTTTTTTTTTTTTTTTTTTTTGTCAGCAATGTGTGGGTTCAAATTTTTGTCAGTGTGACACATTAAGACCTTCAGCCCACCCAGCATGACTGTAGTCTTGATGGGAAAGGGAAAAAAAGAGCATTTCCATTAAGAGAATGCAGTCCTCCTACTCTTTCTCCCTGCATTGTAAAATAGCCTTGAATTATTATATTTCAAACCTTGCAAACAATGAACAGAAAGCAATGAAAATATCAGTAATGAATCATAGGGAAAGATGTATTTGTGCCTGGAAAGATGGTGTGTTATGATGTAAACTTGTTGATGTATTAAGCACTTTTCATTTCTCAGATCTTGAGTTTCTGATGAGTGCTCGTACACAAGGTGAACACAAAGCTGAATGGACCTAAATATAGATGTTATGTACAGAGAAGGCTTTGCTGCATTAAGCTGAATCCACATGTAGGACAGTTTTTATGTTATTTGAAACGGGTAGCAATTCCCAGGAAAAGCCTTTCCCCCATTTTGATAGAAAATCTTTGCTGACTTTCTAATAAAACTGAAGAACATAGGGTTGGTTTGTTCTCGCCGTCTAGAGCCCTTTTGTTCTTAAGTGAAAAAGAGGCTTTGTTTTGCTGTGGAGCCGTGGCTAAACCAAAAGAACCAACAGTTCCCTGGCAGACAAATCAAGGCTGGAAGAGAGAGCTTTGTCAACAGCAGATTTTTTTCATTGTTTTCATTGGTTGAGAGTGCTTAGTGATTTCTGCTTTTCTTCCTAGAACAGCAGGAAAGTTAAAGATTATTTCATGCAAATGTCAGCCCAAGGACAGCATTTATATCTAATGCTGTCTTCACTGGCTCCCCCCATTCTTAATAGTGTTCCCTAAAGATATTTACTTCTAACACCTGCTTCTGTACAAAAGCCTATTTGTGCCAGGATAATATTGGTTTCCTGACATGTTTTTGCCTCTGTTATCTAGCAGGCAATATAGACCTAATGGAAATTAGTAACTTCCCAAGGTGTCAAAAGGTAAATAATTCCCACACTTGCTCCTGGCTTTAGTTTATTTGCTTCTCAATAGCTCAAAGCTTCAGTGGTCACAGTATTTTTTTTTCTTTGGGATTTGACAGAAGAGATGTCAGAGCTAAATTATTTTTAAGCAGCACCCAGATCAATCACACTTTTGTGTTTTGACCACACTTTCATATGCATGTAAAACAATAATAAAAAATAATCTCTCTGTCCAGGAAGTTGGCTTTTGAGTGGAGCAAATATTTGATATTTGCACATCTCAGAATTAAAAAGAGGATGAGGACTTTTTTTTTTTTTTTTTTTGGGTAGTGAATGACTTTGAAAACAAGATGAGTGCATTTTCATCAAATTTTCAGACCTTTCCCAAGAGATAGCATCTGCTCAGGCTGCTTCTGTTACTTTATTTTCTTTCTTCTGTTTCATTCTCCTCCGGGCTCTGCTTTTCATGTACACAGTGTCTTGATGTTTCAGTAGGTGATTTTGGTCGGTCTTCCTCACCTTCTAAATTTCTCTTACCTTCAGTTGCCAGTTATGAATGTGAGAATTGTGGGGAGTTAGTTCAGTTCTGAAAAGCCTTGACAAGGACTGTAATACACTGCTTTATATCATGATTATAATTTAAACAGTTGAAGCAAAAAACTAAACTAATTGCAAGTGGTTTGTTTTGGTAAGTAAGCAACAAAATTTGGGTGGTACCATTTCTCATGGGAAGCTGGTAAAGGATGAGCACTATGTCCACCTGCTGAAATCACCTTTTTGGTAGATTTTTATAAATTTTATATGAGAATTTTTGCTGGTTAAAATCTTATCCATCCATCCATTTTCTTCAGCTTATCCTTTTCAGGGGCGTGGAGGGGATGGAGCCTATCCCAGCTATCATAGGGCGAGACGCAGGGCACACACTGGACAGCATTGCTGATATTGTACAATTGTCTAGATTTTTGACAATTATGCATCATTCCATTGCAGGAACTAGGAAGCTTTTAGAGGAACTCTACACTGCAGGGACCTGGTTTAAATGAACTCCAGGATAAATTGTTCTACCCCCTAAAAGGACCCTGCATGCAGAGTAGACCTTTTGAGAAAGTTAAGGAACTTTGAGGGGTGGGGCTTGCTTTGCTCAACATCTTTGATTGGTTAGGTATTTGCACCCAGTCCACCTCAGCAATCTCACAGTCTCTCTCTAAAATAGCTCTAAAAAAATCTGTTTGCTTACTCTTAGGGCTGACACTTGGGACATTTTTAGCTCATGTGGCCGAAGGAACGATGAGCTCATACCATGGCGAGGCATCTATCCATTAATCAGTCTGCCCGTCTTTCCACAGAATTTCTCAAGAATTGCTACCCCTCCAAGAGTATTGAACAGAATTGAGTCAAAGTTGCACACCACGACCAACTGATGGGTCTTCACATCCAAATTGCGCTCAAGGTCACTCGTTTTAGAGTATTGGTCAGATTTTAGCATAACTGAAGTGTGATGGATGAACTTTTACATCACTGACATTCTGGTTTGAACGCTCATTGGTACCACTTCTTGTTGTTAACTTGATTTACAAGTAAAAACAAAATCGCAATCTCCAGACTTGAATGACTTGACTAGAATCTCCCTGTAGTGTTCAGTTTATCATACATCAGCTGCTACTTTGCTTAATTTAATTGACATTTATATTCAGAAAGCTATAAATAACATTCACTCACTTTAACATGGTTTCTGGAACTAAGGTTCTAGGTACTCTGTGGGGGGTGAGATCGTAAAACAAGGGTCATAACAATGTTTCTCAATTTACCGAGATTCAGATTTTTTTGGTAATGAAAGTTTAATTAAAAAAAAAGTTTGATTAAAAAAAAAAAAGTTAAGATAAAAAAAAATAAATTTAGATTTCAGGCTTTGAGCTGCAATCAGGAGAATTCAGTGTTGGTAATGCAAGCTCTGAGTCAGTGTTTATGTCTGACTCACTTTATTCATACCGAAAACCCACAGGGATTCAGACAGCATCTCCACTGGCTAATGATTTATCAAAAGCACTCTGTGTTTGTGCGCTTAATCACATTCTTCTTTCACTGGTTCGTAACACTGAAGAAACTCTTAACTCTGGGCAACTTGAAAGGCTTCTTTGATCCTTTTTTACTCTCATTTTTATACGTATTGCGTATTGGACCTGCACTTGGGTAAAAGTATTCCTGTCTTTGCACTTATAAAGCAGTCCTTTTAAATGTCTTGTGTGACAGGATGTTAAGTGTACATGACCTGCAAAGATGAGGATGACGTATTATCCTGTATAACACTGAATAAAGGCAACAGTGCAATAAAATTTAACAGATATTTGTGACCTTTACTGCTTGGTACACTTGTTATGGTGCACTTTCTCTGCAGTCTGGAATTACATTTTCATATTAAGAATGAATTCATTTTGTATCACACCACACTCTGACACTCTTTAAGAGTAGCCGAAGAATCAAAACCTGTTAATTGCTGTTAGCTCGGATTGATGGATGGGCAAATATGAAAACTGACCCTTGTATTCACTGAGTATTTAATTAGGAGAATAGTGCAGCATCTACAGAGAAGAGCTCAACACTACTAATGTATGTGCTGCTTTATATAGAGATTAGAAAGAAGGAATAATTGGACAGCTTATTGTTCTTACCCATCAGTTTTCAGCGTGGATTAAACAAGTAAAATACAATATGTTAAATATTATGCATAAAATATGAACAAAAATATATTGAAGGATAGATATAGAAAGCGAGAGAAAGAGACAGTAATAAAAAAAAAAAGACCTTATTCTTTGGGTTCATTTGAGTATGTGAACATGAATGTCTGTGTATAAGTGTGTTCAATACCATCTTTGAAGTTGGACTGAAAATGGATCTCTTGAATATTTAACCTTACCCTGAGGCTGCAGTATTAATCGACAGACCCTTGCAGAGAATCCGACTACAGCACTGATCTGTCGGGCTGATATGTGCTTTATTGTGACACCTAATTGGAATATGATGAATTGGTTATAAAAACAAAGCAGGATGACAGACTGCACACAAAATTTCTGTGCAGCTTTTTGTGCGCTTTTATTTCACACACAAACTGATAAACCGAGGAAGGGGTTTTGTTTTGGACAAGTAGCCACAAGCAACCAAAAAAAGCCCTTAAGAGAATGATTAAGGGGCATACAGACTTAGAATGATGATGTGCATGTGAACAGTTTTAAAATGACAGAAATTATCCTCATTTTTAAATGGAAGTGTTTTCCAAAACAGGAGTATAATTTCTAATACATTTGCTAATTGTACATCTTCTCCGAACTCTTTGTGACAAAATGGCAAAACATAGCTTGATTCTGGGGAGAAACAGCATTCCTGTTGTGATGCTTTTCAAAGTCCAAAATGTCCTGAACACACTTGACTTTTGACTAGTACCGCTTTCATTTATCTTAATCAGTGTGTAATGCTACAAAGTTCAAAAGTTGAGTGGTTTCTTTTCTATTCTGAAAAGGAAGTACAGAAAAAGAGCAGTTTAAACGGTTACATTTCTGTGGTGAATAGCTCTTCTAATAAATACCACTCCCAAACATCTATACACACATGCCTTATATTGAAATGTCAGCCACATCTGACTTCCTGCATGTTAAAAGGAGAGAGCACAGTTACACGTGTTATCCCCCCCCCTGTACTCCACAGCTATTTTACATTTCAGAGAGCATTAACCTGTTGCTACTTCCCCTCAATTTTTTAATTTAAACTTGAAAAATGACACTGTTAACAGTGGTAGAAGCAGGCGTATTGTGTTTATTCTTGACACTTCATCCGTGTGGAATGACATCTCAAGGGATAGGAGGACAAAGCTTTTTAAAGTCTGGAGTTGTGTGGAGTTGTGGCCATCGTGATCTTGGCTTCAAACATGGTCTATGAAACCAACCATCCAATACTCCTGCACTTAAACATGCTGTGCTTGGTTTTTTTTAATTTTTCTTTTTGCAATTGTAAATAGGGCCATAATTTACAGAATGAACATGTTGTTTTACAAAGATTTGAAACTAACTGAGGTCATACATGAGTTAGTGATGAGTCATTTTCTGTATATACTACTCAAAAAAATTATAAGAACACTTTGAAAACACATCAGATCTCAGGGGTATTCTGGATAGATATACTAATATAGACTGGGTAATGGGCTTGAAACAAAAGGATGCCACATTGTTTGAAAATGATCAACCTTCAGAGGAGGAACCCAGGACCCACTGCACCAGCGTAGGGTCTGACAGCGGGTCTAAGGATTTTATCCTGATGTCTAATGGCAGTCAGGGTGCTGTTGTCTAGCTTGTCTCTACAAGTGCCCCTCTGTGGATACGCCAAACCAGACCATTACTGACCCACCACCAAACCGGTCATTCTGAATGGTGTTACATGCAGCATATTTCTTCATGACCTCTCCAGACCTTTTTACAGCTGTCACGTGTGCTCAGGATAAACATGTTCTCATCTGTGAAAAGCACAGGGTGCCACCGGTGGACCTGTTAATTCTAGTGTTCTATGGCAAATGCCAACTGGGCTTAACTGACCAGATCAACATCCCAAAAGTTTAACTGACTTGACTCTATAATTTGATTAAGAAGTGTTCCTTTATTTTTTTTGAGCAGTGTACAGATACTTTTTTTTTTCTTTTGCTGCCAGAGGATTCATAGTTTTCTGGCCCTAAACAAAGAAGCATGATCAAGGCATTGTGTTTTATAGCTGAGACTACGTCGATCTTCTATACACAGTGTATGGTTTCATGTCAAGCTTTTGCTTTGTATCAGGATACGTTATTTAAAAATGCGACTTAAAGGTAGCTTTCCAGCCTCAGCAGTACCATTCTCTTTGGTTATTTCTCTTACAGAACCACTTTGGCAATAGTAGAACTCATGATATAAATCATTTGATTTTACACTATATTTTAAAATGTTAGTTATTTTTTCTACAAGAAAAAATTATTTGCCTGTAGTCTTGAATCATTGTTGGAACCGCTCCTCATGCCACCATCTTCATGAATTGATGTCACCTCTGCTTTGCACAACATTGACTTTTCCTTTAAATTTTTTTCCTGTGTCCTTTGATTTTTCCACAGTTCAATTTTTCTGTTTTGACTCTTTCTGAAAAATAACAGTTGTGCAATGCTAGCAGGCCGCACTACGAAGAATGACAGACAGCGCAGTCATGGCAGTGAACACATCAACATGATCTCGCTTAGGCAGGTGATTCTGGGTGCATAAACCCCAAAACTATGATTTTTATGTCTTGACTGTATTTGCTGCTCTTGTAGTCACTCGCCTCAGGATGGGCCCGTGTGTATTGATTACGCACAGCAGGAAACATGAGCCGAGTACAGTAAAGCCAATAAATCTCTGTTGCTGTATTTGATAGAAATCTTAGCTTTGCTGTTCTCTGGAGCTTGAAAAAAAAAAGGCCGACTGGACTTCTTTTTGTTTCTTGAAGAAGTTTCACCTCTCATCCGAAAGGCTTCTTCAGTTCTCAAACCAAAAGGTGGAGAGACCCAGGTATTTATACCCCAGGGCGCAGTCCCCTGGAGGTGGTTGTGACCCACTATTGTTCATGTGTATAATTACATGTGCCAGGGTATGAAAGGAGGTGTGGGTCATTACAATCAGTGGTTTTGGGTGAAGTGGTTTTGAGAGGTGAAACATCTTCAAGAAACAAAAAGAAGTCCAGTCGGCTTTTCTCCCCTCAAGCTCCACAGACTACTATGACCTGGGTAACTGAGAACCTACACAGACATAAAGCTTTGCTGTTATTTCTCAACATTTAATGAACAATAATGTCCAATATCTTTTAACTAAATGAAAACCCAGTTACCTGAAGACAGTAATTTTTCTTATGACACTGAAAGGGTGGCTATGGTGGTGGGGAGTTTGTAGGTGGGAGAAGAATGAGTTTGAAGGAGAGGGGTTAAGAGGTTGTTTACAAGCGGGTAGTTGAGTGCAGGAAGACTATTTTGTGCTTGTTTGATGAATTGCTGTTAAATACATTGAGTGCACAATTTTACCTCACCATGGCCAGCCTGAAAATGGGCAGTAAAGGACAGTGAAGATTTGGAAAAACGCAGAATTCTGAATTCTTGTACCCAACACGGAGTGTAAAAAAAGTCTGTTTTTCTCTAAAAGTGTACGGACGTTTGTGCTATAGTAAAATGACGAACTTGAGATATGGAAAAAAACATGCGTGAAATGTTGAGCCTACAAATGGAAACATGGAACCAAAGCTTATCGCACTTCTTGAATTTCTCCACATGACAAGCCCACACATCGCTGCAGCGTGGGACCAACTCGTCTCGCTCGTTTCTACGTGACTGTTGTCTGTGAAGAAAAAGAAAAGCTCGCGATTGGAAAGTGTAGGGTGTCCATCTGTGTTCCACGCTGAGCAAAGGAGGACAGACACAAAGGAGGGATTGAGGGACTCCGATGGAAACAGTGAGTGAGAGTAACAACAAGATGCTTGATACAATGTTGTGGCCCTAAAGTCTGGCTAGCTGTGGGAGACAGTAACACTTCTGTCAGAATAAGGCGGAGGCCAGAGTTGCCCGAGGCAGGCCACCAAAACATTTGCAGTGTAGCTCGAGGCGGTCAGAGACGGGGAGTGGACGGAGAAGGAACAGGTGACACTGGATGGAACAAGCAATGGACTGAGAGAAGCACATAAACAGAGCAAATTTATTATTCTTGTGCTGGGGGATGAAGCAATTTGATGCGTCTTAAATGACCTGTTTTTTTACTAGGTAGCAAGTAATCTAAGTAGGAGTAAGACAACTTTCACCTGACGTGGAGGGAAGGCAAATAAAGACTTCCTAGGACATGCCAGTAGGAGTTGAAGCACCTAATCATTAAGCAAAGTCCTGCTGTGGAAGGATGGGTGCCTGCTGCAGTCGCGACCCCACACGGCGAGGCCGGTCACGCGCTGGTTCCCATCAAATGTCACGCCGGCTGGCCAAGGGCAGCTAAGGTAGTCACTAACCTTGATGACCATGAGTTCTCCACATGGGATCTCACGTGTGACACAAGGTAAGCCGTCATACATTACCATTCTATAACGCAGCAGTGACGCACCGACCTCTGTGGAGGTGTCGTCACTGTTTTTCGTATTGAGATTCTTTCTTGTGCCGTGTTTTTCGGTGCTGTGCCTCAGGAACATGGCATGCATTATAGCTCATTAGCTTCTTTGTTTCTGGAAAACAGCAGTTCCCTTTAGTACAGTACATCACCCTGCTGACACATAATGAAACAAGTTGTGTGTGGTGGTGGTGTTTGTCAGTTTTATGGGATGGTAATGTTATACAACAGCCATAAAAGAAGAGATACACTGTGCAAGTTACGGGTGTGTCTATGGCGAGCTTTAATGTGGTTTCAAACTGGCAAACAGCCGAAGATGCACCCAATCCTGCGTACATGCACAACAAACCAGTTGTGGTTGTGTCTGGCATGACAGGGTTTTTACTGTAAGCACACATACTGACATAGATCCCCAGCTGAATGTTAACGTAAGATGAATTCAGCTTGAGGTGTATGACAGCTTTACTGACATGTTCAGCACTTTCCTTAGTCTCAGTCAGCTGGTAGACCATAAAGAGGCTGGATTGCCTTCTGCCTTGGGACAAGAACAAGGCTGAGGAAACAAGGATGACATAGGAGGATGATTTGTCCTAGGAATCATTGACTGTATCTTTATTATTCTCTCATTGTCTTGCACATTCCTGAATCATGACGGAGCCTGTCATCAGTTTGGCACAAAACCAAAGAGGGTGTTGGCTAAATCGTGCTTTACTGTTTTCAGTGCTTAGATGCTCAAATGTAAACTTTAAGAAGAGGAAAAAAAACAAAACAAAAAGCTGCAATTGGAGACAATTGGAGTTCCTATAGTCTTTGGAAAAACAATGAAAGAATAACTCACCCTATGTTTAAAGTTTGGGAGAAAATTCAACCTTTCTGATGAGTTTATGGTCTCAGTTGCTAGATTCAGGTCCTATCCAACACAGCATGATGATAATTTTTTAAATTTTGTTCCCATTTAGAGAAAAATGGATCATAAAGCAGAATATGTTTTAGGGGGTTATTACACTGTGAGTGATGAGAGATCACAATTTCAAAATGGAACCAGTGAGCAACAACAGTGTGTCATTGTCCATCTTTTAGATATACAATATGGAAATATATAAGTAAAACTTTTTACAGAACTGAAAAACATGCTCTGCTTCAGCTATCTGCTGGGCACTGTTCTTTAACTCTGTGATTTCATTGTTAAAATGCATGAATATGAAATATCAGCATATATATGTAAATCAGCAGCTCTTGAGTGTATTATCAGTCAGCCGCAGCTGACAGCACAGAACATGAGGGTTTCGTGTTTGACATTGGAAACACTTTGTTCTCTGTGTGTTTCTCCCTGCACCGGTAGTGGGAGTAGCTCTCTGGAGGCATCTAATGCTTTTAGCTTTTATATCTGTTATGGGTGGAGAGCTGTTGCTTTTGTATCTGGAGATGTAGTCAATTATGCAGCAGGAGGTTTAGCTAGTAAATGCTCTCTTACTCTTGACACTTTTGATTACCGCAAAAAACTCCAAGTGTGAAGGGCTTGCTTTATTATTTCTCATATTCTCCATACCTATATCCCCCCCCCCGATCCTTTTTTTTTTTTTTTTAAGCTCTCGGACTCACCCACAGTATTAATATTGATCCAATAATGAGAATAATGGGAAGTGGCTGTCACCAAGTTTTCCTGAAGATTTTAGCCTGGTTAGAAGTCATATTTGTTTGTGCAATCACTCCAACAACTGAACAAAGTCATTTTTCTTCTAGAGCGGGGCCCCCCCGGACCATCCGGCGAAGAGGGGTGTGGCAGAAAAAGTTCGAGAACCACTGAGTTAGAGTATACCTGTTTAAATATAATCATGTAGCATCTTATGCTAATTGGAAACTACCTTAATCCATATCAAGTGTCAAGCTCTAAGTCTTCAGATCCCCATATTCAACCATTCCCAGCCTCCTCATGATTTTGAATGGAAGTCTCTGCAAACATCTGTGTTCTGTCTTTGTGGCTCTTCAGCAGTCTTGATGGGATAAGAATGTTGTGTTCTGTCCCCATGACACTGAGCTTGTATCTGACAGAGATTTGTGCTTTTTATACACTCCTGCTGCCATGATGAGGTAGAAATATGGTGGTTGACCCTTGTAGAGAATTATTATTATTATTATTTTTTGTCTCTGGCTGCTCTTAATACAGTCACATTGTCTTTTTTTTCAAAATCTTAATTGTTGACCTCAGCGGTGCATTGGGCTCTCGTCTCTGTCTGGCACAGTAAGCTCGTCGCAGTGTGAGGTTGTAGTTTGTCAGACGTAGTGTCACCAAAGTGAGCGCAGACATTTCATTCTCTTTCCTCTGGTAGGCCAACCAGCCTCTCGCACCTGCTTTTTGTTCCTTTGTCTTTCAGTTTACTTTTTTCTTGTAGGTACCCGCCTTTAGCCTTTAGGCTAACTGGTTCGTCAGCTGAGGTGGAAATGTGAACCTTGTAATATTCTCCTCACATTCTCCTGCATCATCCTCATCCCTCTGTTTGGAAAGTCATCTCACACAGCGGTCTAATAATTCTGTATTTGGTTATTTTTTCAGTTGCAGGCTCTTTGTGCGAGCTTTACTCAATTTTTCTACCACAGACAGCACAAGTCTTTTCTAGAAATTATCTTACTGGGTTAATTGTAGTTATAAATTGGGTGTCTAACAGGATTTTACTTAAATTCAGTGAAGAAAAAATACACGACTCTGGCATTGTGCCATTATCAGAGGTGCACACAGTGTAAGTTTGAGAATGTGAAAGGATACTTCACTAAGAAGTACAAAATAGTTGCCCAGCCACCGGGATACGTTCATTGTCACATTTCTGTCAGTGCCTGACACACTGTCGACTCACTGGCTTGCCTGTTTGATATTCAGGTAATGATTCAGCCGTTTGGTTGCTGCCAAGCACTGTGTGTTTGACTGAATCAAGTTCTCAGGAAAAGAAAAAAAATCACTTCATTAGGAAAAGGACTGCTTTTGTCCAGTCCCCTGTGGTATTGTAATGATAAACCACACACAATGGCAGGAGGCAGTGAAGCAGAAATGTCTTAGTTACAGTGCTTTTGTAGTTCTCCCCTGCCAGCATTGAAAAATTATTCTGAACTGCCTCAGTGCCTAAATTAATGCAACAAGAAAGGAGTTGTTATTGATAGATATTGTTGCAACTGTCGTCATTGTGGTCATCCTTACAGTTGTCATACTCATTATTTTTATCCTAATCTTTGTCATCCTAATCATAATCCCAATTGGGATTTGGACGATTCCAGTTTTTGAAGATGGAAACAAATTATGAATTATAACGTTGCCATTGAATCAGTTCATTAACCACAAGCAATTCATAATATGTTGAAGTGGGTATTATCAGTTGTTAGTGTGTACATCCATGGGCACACTGGATTACTTTAACACTGAAGTACTTGAATATAAGGGGTATCTTTGTCTCTAAGCAAACATTTGGGCATTTATTCTGACATATAGATAGATGCTGCACATAATATTTTGTTAGAAAGTGTATGTCATACAATCTAAAACTATCATATGTTTTCAGATTTGATTGACTCAACCACAGGAGTTTGACTTTTGGTGCTAGTCTTAAAGTTCTAATAGCCTTCAGGAGGTGTGTCACATCCAGTGGAGCTGCTCTTACTGTGGGCCACTTTATTCTCAGGCAGCATCTCTGTCTCTGCTGAATCTTTACAGTAAATAACATTTTTAAGAATTAAATGATGCATTTTCATCAAACTTGGTGGTGTTGGTAAGTATCTCTCTGCTTTGGAAGTTATTTTGAATGTGTTTAGATGCAACATAATTGTATTTGGTCCAGTTTCTGGCATTTTAAATGGAGATTTTTGAGCTCTTGGTCTCTTTTGGTAACTCGGGGAAACATTTAAAGCAGTGAACCAAAGCTTCGCCACTTCTCCAGTTGTGCTCCTTCAATTTTCCTACGATTAAAAGTCAGCTGTTGACCTTCACAGTATGACTCTCTGACATTTCCAAACAATTGGAAGGCAATGATAGAACGATGAGCATGTGGAGAATTTCCCCATTTTTTTTTCCCCCCTCAAAATAAAAAAGGCTTCTTTTAGCCTTTGTTCACGCATAATGCTCTCTGCGCGCTCTTTCAACATCACATTTTTGAATGCCTCATTAAAACCACCACCATATTACACAGGATCATTGTAGCACACACTGAGTGGTGGTTAAAAAAGAACACCAGTTAACAGATGGTAGATGCATTTTAATGAACAGAGAATAAAAGCAATTGTTTGAGATACGTTTGAATTGCCAACACATGGGTATGTTTTTTCATATTTAGAGTTTTGGAATAATTCTGTTTCATAGATTTTTTTTCTTTAATTATTTTTTTTGATCTCATTTATCCTCTTTTTAATCTACAAATGACACCCTATATACCTGTATTTCTGACCTCTTAAGTAAAGTTTTTACACTTTAAACTGTAAAACATAATCTTGAATTTCCCATTGTGTCACCAGTGGAAGTGGACATTGAGCGCTTCTTCTGTCTTGGGAGTAACTGTTGGGCCTTTTACTTTCAAAACTCTCTGAAGGCTAACTGAGCAGGGTCACTTTTGGGTGTGGAGAACCATCGAGGGACTGCTCATTGCCATTTCATTCAGAAGTCAAAGCAAGTGAGTCTGGATCAAAAATCAGGATAAAGGAGATGCAACACATGCAATATAATATGTTCTAGTATGTGTTCAGAGGCAAAGTTAATGGGCTGCGATGTATATCAGTTTGAAATGCAGCTATCTTAAACAGATCAAATACACTGCAGGGCATGATTTCCAGTTACAACTGCAGAGTCAATATGCATTGAGAGCTATTGAATATTCATTTTTTGCTTATTTGTCTCCATTGCCCTGCAGAAAAAATATTCAGTATGCAATCACTAAGAAGCAGCTGCAGTGATCCTAATTTAGAAGGCATGATTTGAATGTCTAATCTTTTTCTTTTTTATGGCTCATACACATATGGAGCGTAGTTCAATGGAGAAAGATTCACTTCTGTTTAATTTAGAGTGATGCTCCTTAGAATTGCACGCTAAATTGCCCTGGCAGTATGACTGTAATCATTATGCAAGCACAATGTTGGCAAAATAACTTTTAGAAATAGGCACTATGATATAGTGGAAAGTGGAAGTTATTTCTCCAAGATGAGATAAAATTAGAGATAATAGAAGATAGAAATTGGGGAAATAAAAGTATTTGGGAAGCAGAGGATGATGTGAGGTGCTTTAAGAGAGGATTGAAGATAGAAAGTGCTGCACCATGTTCATAGGCTTATATGTGCATACAGGTAGAAACCTAGAAGATGTGTGACCCGGGTAGCAGTGATTTTCTTATTTTTTATTTATTTTTTAAAAGCCAGCACTACTGATTCCTCCCTTGTTGTCACCTAAGGCATATAAACTCTGCAAATCTCTGTTTTCATCAGCTTCACTGTCATACTGCAGCAAGCAAGGTCTCAAAGTGAAATGATGGTTGCACATACTTAAACTAGTACACATTGCTAATGAAGACTGAACTTGCCATGATCAGATGGGATAAGCTCCAGCCCACCTGCAGCCCTGAACTGGATAAGCAGTTAAGAAAATGGATGGATTTTTTTTTTAAAAATTCAACATAAATTAGATTCTCAGTTTTAACATAATGGGGCAGAAATGGTGCCAAATCATCCATCCATCCATGTTCTTCCACTTATCTAATTTGGGATTTTGGCTGTCATAGGGTGAGAGGCATGGTCCAGCCTGGACAGGTCGCCAGTCTGCTGCAGGGCTAACACGTAAGGCAACATCATTTATGTGTGTTTCAAAAGGTGGTGAGCCTGTGTGTTCAGGTTTTATTCTGTCACCCATTGCGTGCTAAGTGCACCCTACAAGATCTGAAATGTTCATACAGGGATCAATTTTAGTGCTCATATATATATATATATATATATATATATATATATATATATATATATATATATATATATATATATATATATATATATATATGAGATACTAAAATATATATATATATATATATATATATATATATATAAAAAAATAAAAAATTTGTAGTTTTTTTTTTTTTTTTGAGAAGACGGTGTATAGCTACAGAAACAAAGCGAACTGCTGATGGATTTGGGCTACTGGCAGCTGATCAGCATGATGTGCTGCCTAGTTAGCAGCTTGTTATATCAAACACAGAACTCAAACTGAGTGACAGCTTGTTCCCAGAGAAGAGAAAGAGGATCAGGGCCTTTAAACTTTCTGTCCATTGTTACTCAGGTGTCTATATATAATATAATTTTTTTTTTTTTAAATTGTAAGGGAATTGTACCGGCTGGTCTGCGGCTGCAAAAACTGCTCGACATGGGTATCTTTGAAGACCAAGAATGAGCTTATGTGCTTTGATCTACAGGGAGGGGAGTCATGCTGCTTCTTTCCTTTGTGTATTAAATTCTCACTGAATAAAGAGAAGTGAATTTTTTTTTCTATTTGAAATATATACTTTATGTTGGAGTGGATAAATATATTGCTCATGAGACTGCTGTTGTGCAGCAGCTTACTGTAGTCCATACTTAATAAACTTTACCTTTCTACACATACTTTATTTCTACATTTGCAAGGACATTGATACAAACCTCCTCTATATATTAATACTCATATGTTCCCTTCTGCAGTATATTCTTTCATTTCATTACTGAGGCAAAAGCCCAGTGTTGTCAACATTACAGTTTTGTTTGTTATGCATGTCATGCGTATCAATAGGGCTTTATAATGTGTGAATTCTAAGAGCTTTTAGTTAGTTCTGGCATTCAAAAATAACACGGTAACACCGGATTATTTGGCTAATCGAAACAGACAAGCTTTAAATTGGCTAGTTGCTACAGTAGACAGAAACCTGGAAGAATGGAAAAGAGGCCAGTATTTGAAATTGAAGCCCTCTCTCCTGCAGCTCTCCCCTCTCTGTCCTTAGCCCTTAAACTAAAGAGTGTCTCATCAAGGCCTTCAGGAAATATTCAAAAACAAAACTGAGCATTTCTTTCCTTCTTGTTACCTCCCCCATACTACTAGTAGTAGTTGTGCTTGAATAAATTGCATAACTGCTTGTCAAGTTTAACATATTTTTATGCATTTATTTTGTTTTCCTTTTTGGAGGTAAACGTGCAGTCTGGGGAGTTGTTGCCAGCACTTCTTGCAAGATTTTCTGCAATTGAGTCAGATTTCTCACATCTTGAGGGGCATGCATGTGTGTTTGCAGCCAACACATTGGTGTCAATTATGAAAGTGACAGCATATATGGCTAATGTAACATTGTGCTAATTTGTTAAGTTTGTGCCTCCGACCACACGAGTCTTGTTTAACAGAACTGGAACGCAAACTGAGCTTTTAAAAATTGACTATTTAGACCAGCCAATAACACTTAGAAAATATAAGATTATGAAAACTAGTTGGGTATATTGTTTTGAATACATTTATACAGAAATGCTTTCTCTGAACCATTTGGCTCCAAAATATTGTAACAGGCAAGTTTTCCAAGTTCTTGCAATGCAAAGGGATGTGCTTTATAGCATGTGACTCTCTGTTTTACTCCTGTTGTTCAGCACCAAAGCATGCCATACTAATCAGATACACAGCGATGATCAAATCCAATAAATCCAAACACTTTGAAGAAACTGTCTTTGCTTATTTCTTAACTCTGGATCAGAACCAGCATACATACAATTTCTTCTAATTGTGTGGTGTCTTGCGAGATGGAGCGATATGAGACTTCAAGGCACGATGAAAGGAAGGAATTCAGAAGAGGTATATTAATAGTAGGACTCTGTCTGATAAGTGTGTATGTGACTAAAGTTTGAAGAATCTGGATCAGAAGATCCCTGGGGGTATTGAGACTTGAGACACACAGGCACACAAACAGAGCAAAGTTATTGCATCATATGAGCTCACAAAGCTTCTCCAAAGACCGTTGAGCACATCGTTCAGATATTTGAACCCAATAATAATTTATAAACTACATAAACAGTAATTTATCCAGTTTTTATTATTCATAACGCGTGAATCCACCGCTTGCATACACAACTGGGCATTAAAAATCTTCTGTTTGCATGGAGAGTTTTCTTTGCAATCCATTTTTCATCCAGACACGTGCAGCTCATTCTGTTAGCTGATTCCTCGTGAGTTCAGGCCAGCTGTATGATTGATCTACAGTAGTCCCTCTAAGAAAGCTATTAGACCCACCAGGCGCTATCTGAACACAGGTGAGGTGGAACAAATGAAGAGAAGAGAGATGTGGTGAGATTGTCTTATTTCAGAACGAGAGAAATCATTTGTGTGGGAGAAAGTGCCAGAAGAAGGCCAGAATTAAACTTGCAGTAGTTAACATTTTAAGACGGCAGTGGGAGTAATGGTTTAAATTTTGCAGGAGCTGCTGGTGAGGGGACAGTAGTGGGGGGATTTAGTGAGCACATATCTTACTAGATTTACTACAGTTGTCTTTTTTTTTAACTTTGTTAATTCATGGGGATATGGTTTGTGTGTTTGTGCGTGTAATAATAAAGCAAATAGACAGCATCATTTCTGAGGTGAAACTGTGCAAAGGTGTTGCATTTTGAAGGTAGAAAACTCAAACTATCACTAGAACAAGGTTATTGACCAGCAACTAAGTTTATTATGCGTTTGCTCTTGGGCTGTTTGTACTTAGCTACACTCTTCTTTTTTCAGCTTTTTCTGAGTGTTGTTTTTAAAGATTTTTCAGGAATATGGGCTCAGCTGTGACCTTGACAGCAGGCATTAGAAGGCGGAGGTGTGTTAGGAGATGTGTGTGTGTGTGTGTGCGTGCACATTTTAAAGCAATAGAGGGGTTTTGGCTGCAAAACCCAGATAAGCCCAACCATAGGCACAATCACACTCCTGCCATCTCACCCACTGACATAATGATTCAACACAGCTGTCAAATGTCTGCAAGACAGCATCCTATCTGTGTGTGCTGTATGTGCATGTGCTGCATGTCCTATAGATTTCTGCATTTGTGTATTTTTGTGAGGCATCAGTGTGTATTTATGCATGCACGCCTATATGCACAAACGTGTACGCAGTCTTTAATTTATTTTATTTTTAAGTTTCTCGTACCTCTGTGCAGAAGATGTGCGCCACCTTTCATGTTTGTCTGTGTTTGTGTGTGTGGGAGGATAGACGAACAAAGTCAGTCCACCTGCACCTTCAAACAGGCAGAGGAGGACAGAGAAAAGGAAGGATCAGGGTCCCCTGTGTTTCCCTAGCCTGATTAAATTCTGCCAGAATTAAATTTTACAATAAAAACAAACAGCAGGAGCCGGGCAGGCCCACCTTCTCTGTTGTTTTCACTTGTCACAGTCCCTCCCTGCCCAGCTTTCGTCTTTTCTCTCTCTCTCTCTCTTTTCCCACTACTTTACCTCTTTTCAAAGCTTGGTTCCTTCCTTTTGTCTGCATGCTCAGCTCCGCAAAGAGACGTGACGTAACCAGCCAATTACTCCACAGATGACGTTTCTCCTTCAGGCAGTGTGAATAAATCCAAAACTGAATGATGTCAGAGGTCACCATGCCGCAAATAAATGTGTCACCTGCCACATTATTTGCCAAAATGTGCCAGATTAAGTGCTCTTTCTAGGCTTGAACACTGCTACTACTGCTACTAATTTCACTTGTCTCAAAGCATTTTGAAATGAAATGTCCTCATATGAATTGCTCAGACATCATCAGCATCAGGGTTCAGGCCATTGCAACTTTGAGTTTAAGTTGCAGGTTGCATTTGCAGAAACTGAGTAGGTTGGTTTTTATTAATTAAAATTAATTAAATTGTGCTTGGATATATTGCATAATGCTTTTTTGATAGCACTGTAAGGTTGTTTAGTGTGTGGTGAATGCCATTACAAAAGGTGAATAAACACTGGTGTTTTTTTTTTCCCTCTCTCCATGATTGGAAATGGTTTCTTGCAATGTGAATCCCAAGGGCTTCTAAAACAGACCATTAACTGATGGATTGTTACACAGGATAGTGATGCAAGATTATAGTAATATTCTCAAGGCAGGCTGTAAGATTTCATAAATGAATGACTACACATGTGAAAACATGTAATACCTGACCTCTGTGTGTTATCTGTTTATTATTCTGAAGAGTTCATGTCATGTTTCTGCACCAGTTACCAACATCTGTCACTAAATTATCAGGGTTTGAAAAGTGAGAAGGCCTCTCGTGAATACAGATAGAAAACAAATATTCATGAGGTTATCCAGTTGCTGCGGTGTTTAGCTTTTGAAGCCGCTACCTCGCTTTGCAATCTCCTTTTATATCACATTACGTGACTGGACTTTGACCTGCAAAACTCAGTAAAAAATGCCATTTTGCCAGCTTTACGCCTGTGTTACCTCAGCTTTTCCCCCCGGTGCAGCAGAGCTGTCCTTGCAGGAGGGTCATGGCAGTGCTCTGCTTAGTAGGGCACTGGAGTAGTCCACTTCTCTGGGGAGACAGCACATCTCCATTTAGCTCCACAGGGGTGACCTCTCACCCTCAGGCTTCATGTGCTGATTTGGTTGTTTGAGTCAGGTTGTGAGCTGCTGTGAACAACCTGCTGTGGACTAAAACAGACCTCTGTGTCTACTTTTACCTCTCATATCTATGTATTTGCCTGCCCTCTTCTCCCATTTGTACTTTGCATAACCGCTCCCCTTTTTTCAGTGCTTCGGTAGATTTTAACTTTTTGTTAAATATCAGTATCGTGGCATTATAGCGGTGTTATGGATATATATCAGGATATGTACGTGTGTGCAAAATCACAATAGTTATTTGAATAGCCCCAGTAGCGGATGGTATATCTATCATTTGAGCTCTCTGAGAGAAGATGCTCTTTGTCGGCCGTAGCTCTTGTCCATACCAGATGAAGTATAGGAGTTGCATACATTCTTATTGGCCTGAGTTTTCAAAGCCAGTGTACAGAACATACTTTATTGTAATTAGACACTTTGAAATTGGCCACAATTCATCTGACAAAATTAAGCTGATCTGTGTTTAAAGCCTAGAATTACACCGTAAATAGTGTGTGTGTGTGTGTGTATACAGTGTCACGATCTCTCATTCTTCCATCTCTTTAACATTTCCTTTCTCTCACACACATTCTCTAGTTTCCTTTCCCTTCCTCAGCGGTGTGTGTCCTGCCAGATGAGCATGAGGCGCGAAAAGGAATGCAGCTCTGCTCTGTTTACCTCTTCCTCGTTCTCTCGCTCTCTCACTTGTGATAGAGTCACAGACTCTCACTACGATCTCGCTCTCTCTCTCGCTTCCTCTCTTCTCCCTCTTTTTCTCTCTGTGAGTATGCTCAGTCATTCCAGCTCTGTGCACTGCTGTTGTTTTGTGAGGCTGGAGAGCCGGTGGGGAGCCTGTGATTGGGGAAATAAGCACTTGTGTCCGCGCCAGCTGCCTCAGAGACAAACTACATACAGAAGAGGGACACTGGGGCTGTGGATTTTAAGCTGTTCGTATCAAGAAGAGATGGATTTGTGGCACGTGTGAACTTTGGAGAGGCATGTGTAAACGACACGAACTGCTCCCATTTAGCATCAGTGTCTACTGGAGGAATGGAGGTCTCTGAAATTTGCTGCTTACCTTGACTGTCTGATGGAGATCTGTGCCTGAGAGGTCGAAAACTCTGGCGGTACGTTCCTAATCATCGAGTTGTGAGGGGCTGACTATGTGATTTATTGCATGATCTAACAGTAAAAAGATACAACTCAGAAAGGTTAACCTCAAAGACATCTGTTATACCTTGATTACACCTGAGACGAAGGGGAAAATGACTGGCTAGAGACAGGATTTAAGGAGTAACCTGTGATGTCAGATTTCACCTGGGGCAGTCGTCAGATACCACTCTTCTGAGCCGTTAAAGCATTGTCAAGGGAGGGTGGGGGCAGCAGGGCGCAGGCTTCATTTCCAGGTGTGTAAACCACACCAGACCTGACTCACCTGACATCATCCCACCTCTGTTTGGAGTCCCTCTTTTACTCATTTTCTCAATTCATCTTCTCAGTAATCGCAGCTTCGTCAGACCCACCACTGCCTCCTCTTCTCTTCCCCATGAAGCCACTAAAATGACAAGAGAAGTGACGCTGATTAATGTGACTCCGACTTAGCCTGAGTCTGATTCCACAGCACTGAAGTAGAAGGCAGGAAGAAAAATCCTTGTGAACACTCGTGAACTGTCAGCACGTGGAACAAGAGAAGCACGATGTGGAATCAGTCGGGATACTGCAATCATATACCTCACCCTGGATATCCTTTTTACCATGCACCGTGCAGGTATGGTGTCACTACCCCGAATCTGTATCTTGTCTTTGTTTTTGCTTTCATTTGCACTTCTACTACTCTGCGACTTTTTAAAATGGCGTGATTTGAACTTGCATCACCTTAAGGTTTCATTATTTGTCCAGGGAGAGAAAATTCTGCTGACCCCCAGGATTCAATGCTAAACCCACTGTTTTAATACAGGGACAGGTTTTGACCCAGTGTGTTTAATGGTTTAAGGCTTTAATACATCCTTGTACAATGTTAAGTGAAGCTGTTAGTTGTTTTAGGATTTCGTGAAGTAGTTTGTAGCCAGACAGGTTTGTCTGGAATGTTGTTTTAAAAAAACCAAGAAACTGGTTCTGCCTGTACAGAATAATAGAGGTTCGTTAGGTTTGTTGGTCAGTGTGACAGTGGCTGAAGATGGTGGTGCTATTTTCAAGCACTGAGCTATTCAAGGTCCCTAAGCTCATTGTTAGAATAAGGTTAAGGTTACAAGCTGTGGGCTATTTAAACAACCAGTTTTGTGTCTTAAAAACACACAATGGTTATGTAAGATTTTTACTGGTCCCTTTCCATTACCCCCCACCCTCCCTTGGAGCCAAAATTACATCATTACATTTATCATCAGGTTTCAGACGTGACCGCCTCTCAAGTGAACACCATCAGTTCCCATTCCCTGAGGGGAGAACAGACCCCCCTACACCTCCTTTTCTGTCAGATACTGTAATAGTGTCTAACATCTAAGGGCTCCTGGAGCTCAACCACCAGAATACTGATTCTCAATAGCCAGTTATCTATAAAATTCCCTTTGGTTGAGCATAAGAACATATTTTAAAAATTAAGTAAAATCATTAATGATAAATGTATAACACATTGTTCTTAGTTCTGGGCTAGTGTTTATCTGAGCAAGTGTTCATGCAGTATAAAAAGTTGGTGCTTGTATAATTTTTTGCATAATAATCTATCTGTTGTGTACAAAGTGGATGTGAAATTGCCAGTATTGCTTCACAAGCAGCAGGAGCAGAGATTTGCATTGGGGGACAGAGGGATTTAGCTGATGAGTGACTCATACCCCAGACCACTGGGCAGGTCAATGACCTGTCAGATCATCCAGCTCATGGCAAAGAGAGAGAAAGGGATGGGAGCGCACAGAAATCCAGGAAATAGCCGTGAGCTCCAAAAACAAACTAACCACCGCTATTCACTCCCACTCTGGTCTCTTATGGTAAAGTACTCTGACTCACTATCTGAATGTTCCACCTGTAGCTTAATCACCTCATGTATTTTTTTCTGCATAAATGCAGTCCAACATGCCTAATGATGCCATACAAACAAACTGGATAGCTGCAGGAAATGAATTATTTACACAGTTTTATTTCTTTTTCACTGATTACAAATCTGTGTCCTCCCATGTTGCTCCAATGCCATTTGGGTCCTGTTTTCCATCTTTTCATTTACACTTTAAAGTCCTTGTTTTCGTTGATTTCCAGTGCTCTGGGGGTTTATTCTGTTCACCAGAAAACGCCTCAATGTTGGAAAGCTGACCACTGACTAAAATAACACCTGTCTCAAAAGGAGACGGAAGGAGGAATTTGTTTTTAAATTTAAAATTAAGGTGTAAAGGGAGAAGGAAGATCACTAAATATAGATTTGTTCACTTCAGAGGAGGAAGTGATAAGGAGTGACTTGTGCATTTCTTATGCTAGTAAAATTAGAGAGTTTGAACACTTATTTTTATGAGCTCTTCTCCAAATTGTCAAGTGTTTGCTCATGTAGTTCAATATGCTTAAATGGCGTTTGCTAATCATAAGAGAATAGTGAGTGAGGCACTGATGGTATTGCAGGAGTTTTGTTTTTAAAAGATGCTTCAGTGAAAGTTCACTGTGCCCTTGCTTAGATAGCTGTGGTTAATGATTCCCTCACCTGCCAACAGGCAGGCCATTGACTCTGCCAGACTACACCCCCTTTCTGTTGCCTAATGCAATGTGTTTGCATTCAAATGACAAGGTGTTCATTCTCTGTTTGAGGAAGTCCTTAGCCATGCTCCGTTGTTTGGTCCACTAATCCAACATAAGCTAGCAGCATCAGTCAACCATGGAGGCTTGAGGTGAGCGTGAAAGCTTATGACAACCTGTCTGTGGTTGCCTCAGAGTATTGATAGCGTGTGTGTGTGTGTGTGTGTGTGGTGATTGGGGGGTAATTGATTGACGTCAGTATTCATTTAAGTAAGATCATATTTTGCAGCATTTACAGAAAGGATAGAAGCAAAACAAAGAGAGAAAAAAGGGCTCTAAACATGTGACAAAAGTCACGACACAGATTGTCAGTCACAACTGTGCATGTGCTGAGTTACCCAGACACAAGAGGTTTGCAGGTGTGGGCACTTAACCTGCATGGGAGGATTTTGTGTATAGTTATGCACATGTGTCTGTGTCTACAACTCTTTCAGTCTCACAACGGCTCAGGGATATAAATGGATTTGGGCTGGTAGCCCAGCAGGGGGTGAACAGACCAGATCATCTGAAAGCCTTTGCCTCAGCGCTACACACTTAGAAACACACAGAGACAAAGTGCTCTATCACACTTGCACTTACACATGTATATACATACAAAGCCATTTCATAAAACAGCTTCCAGCACTCCATAATTGACTTTGGTTTAATTCGAGAGCAACCCTTAACCTCTCTCAGATATTTAGAGAGCAAAGTCTATGTGATTGTCTTTTAATCTCTAAACGTGGAATGAATAATATGCATCATAAATTAATCATAGCAAGCAGGCAATCTGTTAAGGTGGTGGTAACCCCGTCATCTTGAGTTTAGCTCATAAAAAATTAGCATGAAAGGATTCTTTGCCGCTAAAGGAATAAAGATGAGCTTTTAGTGTTAAACTTAATCTGAGGTCAAAGCAGTAATAACTGTAAGGAGAGTTTGATGGGTAAAAGGGACCCCGCTACACCCATAACTACTGATACTATTACAGAGATGCACTGTTTTCCCTACTGATGTCTCAGGAGCAGTGCCCTCCCCTCCCAAGAAGTGAAAGGGAATACAAATAAATAAACAAAAATAATATCCATCCATCCATCCATCCATCCTGTTTATTACTCTGTTTTTTCAAATTTATGTGCCCAAGTTTGATTTCAGCACAGTTTAAGAGTCTCTAATGCATTCTGCAGTTACCTATGACTATGTTAGTTTATTTCATAACCTGGGTGACCTCGGGTAACATAGGTGCTACTTTTATAGACAAGGTCAGAGGCAAAAACTTCATTGAAATATTCAATAAATGTCCCTTGTAGCAAATACATGTGATTGGATTTCTGCCTCTGCCTTACACTTTTATCAGATATGCTCTGTTTAACAGAAGATTGTAGCGATGGTATGTGACAAATAATATCTTTTTTGATTTGGGTGACATGGGTGGCTTAGTTGTCACACAAACAACTTTAAGCAGTGCTTAAAATGGTGTGAATTTTGAAATGATGCACGCAGGTTTTGTTGGGATGTGCCAATTTCACATTTCCAGACGGAACAAACTGAACAAACCAAACTGAGGAGAAATGGCCCTGCCTCTGGCATGAATGATGATAAAACAAATCTCAGATGATAAGATAAACCTGAAAGCAGATTAAATGTGTACAAAGGTTGATTTATCATCCTGACACATGCGCGCGCGCGCGCGCACACACACGCACACTTAAATGCTGCTTCTACGGTACAGCATAGTAAGCATCTGACTGAGCCCCCCATCTGAGGAATCTCTAGGAGAACGCGTCATTCAGTCTATAGCTGTCCTCTCCTCCTGAGTCTTGACACACTGTTGTGGCGGATGTTTGATGCGAATGACACTTTGACAAAATGAATTCCCCGCAAGTCTCTCTCAGGGAGGGTGCCCTTATGTCACAAAGTGTCGGGCTGTCACAGCAGCAGAGCGGGATGGGACTGCACCAGAGAGAGAGCTGTCATTGCTGTGGTTTCTTTGACACTGTGATTTGATGATGCGGTAAAGGATCGCGTGTTAACTGTTGATGCCAGCCATTTTTCACAACAAAGGCAACAACCACAGGAAAGCAATAATCCTGATTTTTTTATTTTTTTAAATGTGAATAGGAAAAGCAACAGTCTGCCACCAACAGAATTTACCATGATCTTACACATTGTGCAGGCAAGACAGAAAGATCACTTTTTGTATCAAAAGGGAACAAATAAGCACTGTTTGTCTTTTATTTGACTCACTTTTTGATGGTTGAGTGGTGGTTAGCACTGTCATCTCACAGCAAGAGGGCTCCAGGGTTCAAATCAACTGGCTGGCTGGGGCCACTCTGCACCAGGCTCTCTCTAGGTACCCTGGCTTCTTCCCGCAGTCCAAAGACATGCATGCTGGGTTAACTGATGATTTGAAATTGGCTGTGAGTGTGAGCACGAATTGTTGTCTGACTCTCTGTGTTAGCCCTGCGACAGACTGGCAACCTGTCCAGGGTGTTCCCTGACAGCTAGGGTAGGGTCCAGCTGTTCAACCAGTAGTCTAGTAGCTTGTCTGTAGAATATGTGCGTTTCTTGTGTTTTAGGAATAATTTTTTTCCACTGTAAATCACATTCTTATTGTTGGATAAACAGCTTGCTTCTCACATTAACATTTGCTGCTTTGCACCCGAATACCCTGATTTTACACCATGATCAAAGCCCTAATAATTAGAGCTGTCACTGGAAAGAGAAACTATGCAAAACTCCTTTTGTTCTGTTTGCAATGTCCCAGAGCTAATTGACCAAATTAACTTGGCTAACTTGTAGTGTATTCTGCTTTAGTCAGGATCATAAATTAACATAATTTTCAAACTCACAAGCTAATTTCACATTCTGAGATGGAAAGCTGTGTCCAAATGTCAAGCTTCTTATAATTCCTAAATTGTCCTTTTTTGAAGCTGCTTAATTCATGAGAGGTGGAGGAGTAAGGGGGGGGGGTTGTTTTTATTATGTAGCAGGGACATAGAGTTCACTCTAAGTTTGGTGGCTAAATCCATTTCAGAAAGCTGCTGATGGTGGGTGTAAGCTGTAATTTTTGGACATTGAATTCATTCAGATGTAGTGTGTGGTGTGAGAGGATCAGCTGTGAACATGAACAGTATGAGTTACAGTGAGATAGGGAGATTTGTCCAGCTCCCTTTACAACTGTAACTATCATCTTGCTGGATATGGATTTGTTAGTCAAATAGAACCGTACAGATTGGTGGACCCTAGCCTAGAGCACCCCTAAGCCCACCGACTTCAAAGGCTTCCCCTTGGTGATTTTTGTTTTTGGTTGGAGAAGAGGAAGAAGTTGACCCCTTGTTGGTGAAGTATGGGTTTCTATATCGCCCTTGGCCTCAGAAGGTAGGAGAATTAAGAATCACTTCTGTGATTGAGCAACAGAAGACCATCAGGAGTATTGTTAGTTTTATGTATAAAGATGTGTAGTATTGATCAAACAGTTACAGAGTGAATACTGGAAAGATAATATTGCCTGTGAGAAATGAGCAGATATTTATTGGTGAGCCACAAAGACATAAAAAGTAACAGTAATAATAGATGATGAGAAACCTAATATGCTGCAGGGTATATCAGTGGCATGAGAAATATGGGCTTTGAATGTAATAAAAAGGCAGATGCATTTTGCTTCAGACATCTTTGAATTATTTGATCCATTTAGCCCTCTGACAGCTATTCTGTTGGAGGTAATAGAAGGACAACCTTACAGAGCATAAATATTTAATAAAGGAAAATTGGCGTCTTCGACAAATAATATCTTTATTGCTCTGACTTTTTGTTTTTGCAGTGTGAGCACAATAACAACTTTGCTGTTGAATTCATGGTGTGTACATGTAATCTGAAACTTTTAATTGAAATGATACTGACACTGTGTATATAATTGGTTAGATTTACTGTTTGTGGATGCACACTTCTTGTTTTGTTTTTGGTAACTGGAGTGTGAAAGGCCATTAATTTGTTGTACAGGACAGAAGTGTCAGGTTTCAAGCAGCGGTTCTATCATCACGTGGTCCTGCATGGGGGGCAACCCCAAACTTTCATTCCAGAGCTGATATGTAGGATTTCAATACTAGCCTGCTCCCCATTCTCCATCTGTGTGTCACTGAAACCCTTTGAGCATGCCAGTCTCTCAGGTCTCACATGACGCCCCAGCTGGCTCAGTCCATGTGAGCAGCACGGCTGTAATCCCCACCTAATCTGAGACAGCTTTGTGTGTAATCAAAGAATCCACTGTACATGCATGCAGAGGCTGAGCTGTGTGTGGGGAAAAATGCTAATAGGCTACAGTATATGGTTCATACAGACTTATTTGTTTTAAATTGTATACTCTGAGATATGTTTCATCTTTGGATTTCTATGTAATTTTAGCATCATGTTTCTGATGTTTCACCTTACTTGGAGGATGGTGGGGATCGATTCATGATAATCCCGCTGGGCACTCACTGACTTGGATCAGAAGTCCCAAAAGTTCTTCCTTTTCCTCAGCCACGAACTGTGCTGCTTGAAGTGTGTGTTCATTATACACTTGTGGTGTAGCCACCAACATAAACTCGCCTTTAATCAGACTTTAAACAGATTCATATCAATCTGATGTTTGTGTAAAGCACAGTTGGAGTCATGAAATAAAACATCTTAATTTTTTAAAAACATTACAATGGGAATTAATATATAAAGGAAAAGAATTTTAGATTTATCTTTGTCTTTCAACAAACCAAAAATGACCAATGAGGTGGATATGTCTTGCAAAAATAATTAGTTTCAATAACACTTTGTGTGACGCCAAATATAGTATAAGCATGCTTGCAAGACATTAAGTACGGTCTTTGGTGGATAAAAAACAGTTAAGTAGGACAAATGTGAGAACCACAACACATTTCCTTTTCACGTTTTTCACTTCCTACATTGGCAAATCCAAACAAGAAGAAACTGTCTCACTACAGTCTCAGCGGATTCAGCAAGGGAAGTGTAGGCTGGCGCAGAAGTGGAGTGATTCTACCTCAGTGGCAGTGGGTAGACCAGATTTCTCTTTCCACCTAGTGATGAGACATAAAGTGCCATTGTATATCTGTGTTTTGCTACAGAGGTCCATATGTTTAATATTTCATCAGCAGTTGCTCCTAAAATTAGATTCAGCCTAGAGTCTATCCAGTAAATTAAAATGGCCACATGTGAAACTTGAGATTCAAAACTACGTGTCGACATTATTTTTAGTGCCTGAATTTCTCTGCTGCACTCTGAAACTTTTTTAGTTCATAGGCACATAGGCACAGTCGCTCCATTAATACAAGTTGCTGCAGATCAGCATACCCCTTGTGGAGGAGGACGTCTACGTAACTTGTGTTCAAATCTGATTTGGGTTGTAGTCTGTGTGGTGCCTTTATTTATTTATTTATTTATTTAAAAGACCAAGTCATCAGAGTCATCAACTTTGATTGGCTGTGAATCCAATCCAGCCCATTGTTCAACAACAGGTTGGTGATAATTTATTTATTC
The DNA here is from genome assembly GCA_024447675.2 of Pterophyllum scalare. NCBI lineage: Eukaryota > Metazoa > Chordata > Actinopteri > Cichliformes > Cichlidae > Pterophyllum > Pterophyllum scalare. Next base: position 16,648 of record JAMQGT020009584.1, on the reverse strand, counting down.
AAGCTGCATGTTGAAAAATGGCTGAAGTGGCAGAAATTTAGATTCTCTAACAAGCCAGAGTTAAAATGGGACTGAATTGATGCAGCACCTGCCTGGCCTAACTTTCTGCTGCATCATTGTCATTGCTCCAACCACCTAAGCATGCACCTGCAGGGTCTAATATTGTTGGTGTTTTTTTAAATTTTTTTTATTGTTGTTTTGTATCTCTTGAAGGGGCTTTGGATTTTTATCATTATCACAGAGTTAACTTTGTGCTGCTGAAAGTGGCCAGAGCCGAGACACAGAGATGCTGGTTTACCACTTTTAATCACCTTGGATTAACACAATGTATTACCTGAATTAAACGTGGGAGACCATGGGTTTTATTTAGTCCTGTTAAATGTCAGAGGGTCTTGTTATGTCAGATCTGGGAGCAATTTGATATTACTGTGTGGCATTTAGAGGCATTGTTTCAAGCAAATTAATCAAATGCACCTCAGATCGAGCCTCAAGCATAAAACATTTGTATGGCGCGTGGTTTTGTCTGTGCTCTGTGTGACTGTGCTGCTTCTCTATTATCCATATTGTGTGTCTCTGCCACACTGTGTGTATGCGTCTTAAACTGTGAAATCTATGCATCCCTGCCTTGAATGATTTATACGTTACCTGGGGACAGACGCAGAGGCTTTTGAAACATTCTGTCGGCCTTGAATAGATGTGAATGAGGAAATCTCTGTGGCTCTGGTGTGTCAGAAACATTATTTTCTTCAACATGTTGTGGACATTACATGCAGGGGTCAAAGTGGGATTTGACAGGTGGGTGTAGCATATGCCAGCAGGGAAGAATAGCTCACCTCAGAATAACTCCAAAATTGATTTGTACTGTGAACTCCCATGGCCTTGTTTTCTCTGTGTCCAGGCAATGTAAGCAGCTGACCTATGCTGCGGTTTACTGCTCTTTGTAGATGCAGCCAGCAGCAGTCTGCAGTATATTAGCAGGTGTTAGTTGCATGAGTTGTCATATTATCGCGGTCTTTCCAGCCGCTAGACTTGAGTAAGCTCCGATTAAAATTTGGCAAATTATGATAAAGAGCACCGTCATTTAATTTACCGGCAAAGAGTTCACACGTACAAAGAAAAATCTATAATAAATGACTTTACTTATGGAAATGTCATTTGCTCAGAAGGCCTTACTCTTTAGTCATCTGTCATCTTCTTTAAAAGTTGTCACACATCTCACAGTTTCTAATTGAGAATCACTGGTAGTTAACATGAAATACGACCATGGGGTAACATAAGACTTAAAGGTACACCAGGCTGTTGCCAGGACAAACGGGAACTAATTTGATATTATCATGTATAATCTGCCCATCAGATTTATTTACTTGCAGCAGGATTGTTCCAGTGCACTTTAACCCTGCTTGCATGGTGCAGCCACTTGGCACTTGACCACTATATGAGGGTTGTTAGATGTACTAGATGCTAAGCCTCTGCAGCTGAGGCCAGCTCATGGGGCAAGGGTGCAATTTAATGTTGCAGTCAATTAATGTAGTAATATCCACCTGATGTTGTTAATTGTGTGGCACAGATGCCACAGGGATGCTGTGTAGGTGAAAGCTCTGCACACACGTAGTGGGTGGAACAGATACCAGCTGTCATAACATTTGCCTTATACTTTATTCCTTTTTTTTTTAAAAAAACAAACAAAAACATTTTTACAGTTTCTCTCTGTTATTTTATATGTGAAAAGACCTAATGGGAAGAACAGGGTAATCATATACATCAGCTAACTGGGTGTGTTACAGGAGAAACCCTGTAGTCACCCAAATGGTGTTTTAGCGTCATTCTTAACCTCGGACAAACTTTGGATAACCCAAAACTTCTTAATTTATGTGGTTCTTTTTTTTTTTTTTTTTCAGCCTACAAAATCCATGAAATTATTCTAATTAATATTTTAAAATGACACTGTGATAGTACAGCTGTGAAATATGTGTCTCTAAAATAAGCTCAGCTGGAGTGAATTATTTGAGAAAAATAAAGGGGGAGAGAGGATGTTAGAGAGAGGATCTTCCTTGCCCACACATGAACTGGGGTCAGTGGACATATATTAATATCTCAGTGGTCGAGCACACCAACAGTTACATGCATTTTGTGTGAATCTTTACAGCTGTGCTTTTTTCCCCAATGGAAAATCAACCGTTTCTATCCTATCTGAGCACAGCTGAAGGTTTATCGGTAGCTCTTTCTTGAAAATTATGGAACTGCATTTGTGATATTTTATTTAGTTTTGGGCTAGTTAATTATTTAAACGGTTGGCTATTTTTTTTTTTTTTGTTCTTACTTGGTTGCTATGATTCAGCTCCAGTTGAAATTTTCGCAGACACTCACATGCATTCTTACACACACACATGCAAAATCCCTTCTCCTCCCTTAGACAGGCCCGTCAGGACCCTGTGAGGTGTTTTGAATGCGAAAGCAGTGCAGACATGTTGTCCATTAGCATGCCAGGCTGTCAGTCGACTTGCTGTCCGGCTAAAAGCTGCTCTCCTTACACAAGAGGTGTTTTCTTGCAGTAAACACTTTAATCTCCTCCTTTTGCAAAATTCCACAGCTATATAGCAATAATTATTGCAGTGCATCAGAGTGGGGCCTTATTTGAAGCCAAAGATGGCCTCATCTCAACATTGCCATAGCAACAAAATGTCCCGAAGCAGTCACTTGAGGGCTTAGGGGGGTGGAGTTGCCTCTTCCTTGTGGGATTACCAGTAGCAACAGAGTTGGACGCCGCTCTGTCTGTCTGTGATTGGTTGTGATGGACATTTCTATTACACCACAATTTACTCCCCACCATCACTGTACCGTTCCAAATACAGCCACAATCAAGATAGGATGGCTCATCAGGGCTGAAGAATCTCAATCCTGCTGCTTGATGGAGCTGCAATTAAGTGTCGGGGCCACTTTATAACCTCTGTGGCTGTCTGGGGAGGCAGATTGTTGCTTTGCGTCATGTAGCATCAAAAAATCTCGATGGGGTAGTGAAGATGAAGTGAAACAAAATGAAATTTGAACCATTCATGTCTTGTAAAAGCAGGATCTTTGGACAAAGATTGTTCGATACTTAAAAAAAACAAAAAAGAAAAAGAAAAATCAGGGCTAAGAGACCAAAAAAGAATTAATAGACATGATTGTGTATGATTGGGATAATAAAATGTGGTTGGAAATCATAAGTAAAATTATGTTTTTAAAAGAGAGATGACTGCACTGATGACAGAGAATGTGAAAGGGGATGTGCTTCAGTCGGGGCTGTGAAGTTACACGTAGCTTTGCCTGCCAAGGCAACCAGGTGCTCTATAAATAATCCTGTACATGTGGCTCTGAGGGGCAAAAAGGTGGATTTTCATTGAACTGATGAAAATATGATCACCTGAAAGGGAAGATTTGTGAAGTATAGCACTATAACCTCAGCAATACTTGTGATGGTTTACAACAAAATATATCGTACATGTTCGCTATTAGGACACTCCTGCAAAATGGATTTTAATGTAACAATATCCTCAAGTAAAGTTAAAAAAAAAGAAAAAAGACAAGCACATGTTAGGAGATGTAATTATTTTCAAACTATTTGGAATACGCCTTCATCCTTCTTAATTTCTTATCCAATTAGGGGCATGAGGGTGGGACAAAACTGACAGATGCTCAAATTTACAAAAATGGAGAAACAGCAGTTAATGTAATGAGCATGTGTTTGGACTGTGGGTGGAAAGTCAGAGGCACCGCAAGAATATACAAACTCCACAGAAAGGCTCAGCAAGTTCATAACCCGAACCTTCTTGCTATTTTGCAGCGATGCTAACCACTGCACCACCATACTGCCAAAATAATAACTACATTATAAAATGAAATGATGAATCATGACATAATATGAATAATCAAATACATGCACACAGTGCATCTGAATGTGTGCAAAAAAAACCACAAATAAATTGTAAAGTATACAATGGCGATGTGTTTAGGGTATCATTATAGAAATTATTGTTCTATCAACATTGTGTTTTGATAATGGCACATTGCATATAAGCAGTGGATAAACTGACACTGTCTGCTCTTTGTTTTAATACAGAAACTATGCATACACACACCTTTTTGAACATCAGCAAATTAACATTACCGTGTTCAAATGTTGCACGACCTCTGCCCTCCTTTCAGCTGCTCTTCGTGGTAACTAAAAAGTTGATCCTGCACTTAATATTAAAAATGTAATGTGTTCCTAAGTTGACATTTCTGAAAGTATTCCTTAGAGATTTCTCTTTGAAGAAATGTAAATATTAATATTTTGTTTACTTTTATTTCTCTCTGGCAGTTCTCCTTTTCCTTCTTTATGCTATTATATATAGTATCTTCTCCATGTAAAACTTCTCATTTATTTACTATTTAATCTTAGTTTGGCAAAGTTAATGAAACTAGTTCTTAAAGTGCAAGGCTCTTTGGGACGATCATCACTGGGATGTTATTCAGTTATCATATTCTCGCTGTCTTCTCTGCAGTTGTTTTTGTTGTAATAGGCATATTTACGTTCACCTGCGGAACCAGTCCTGCTCTGTTATGTCAGAGCCCTGAAATTTGTTTGAACAGGGGACGTCTTGAATGTCCACATGATGTCAGGACAGGCAGCAGATACTGCAGACCAACAGCAAAGCAAGTGTTACCCATCACTCTGCTGTTGCACTGTCAGGGAGACTGATGGCTCTTTGGTCAATTAACTCTGTCCTTAACAAGCTCCTAAAGTTTAGCCCTCCTCTCCTCTCCTCTCCTCTCCTCAACAAGAGGTATTCCCATTAAAGGATTAAAGACGAGTCGTTTTTCAAGCCTAATAATTTGTTGTAAGAACATTATCCCCCTCCTCACCCGGCATCATCAGCATTAATAGCATGTACCAGTACTGGTCCAGCATTAGAGGGTTACGAAATAATTTATTTTGAGATATCCTGTCACCATTAATAAATTTGCATTTATATTAAGAGTACTGCGACCATTAATGTGGACACGGAATCTACGGAATGACTTAACAAACAAAATGAAAACTTGCTCATCTTAAGCACCAGTTTGAGTTTAATTAAATTTTATTGGACACATTAAACTCTTGATGCGCCCTTCAACAAACCACTGAATCCCAAACCCACTGCAGCAGAGCTGATCTGTGGGAGTCCAAACAAAAGTAGAATTTTCCAACTGGGTTTAATAAAGTATTGCATTACATTATTAACATTGTGTACTATAGGCAGAATCTCTGGTGTTTTGAGGTTTGGAATAACTGCTTGAGTCATGGATACGGCACCAGTTACACATTTTCCCCTCCACTTTACCTCTTAATGTTGACCTTCACCCACATAGCACAACTATAGCTGAAGAGCAGCAGTGGATGGGCTGCCTTGTTTCCATGCCGATTATGTTAGCTTGGCACTTGATGTGCGCCCCACGTTCATTTCCTCTTATTTTATAATTCTCATTCTCACACAGTAACTTATAGCTTATTGTCTACAAAACTCAAAAAGAGCTTGGAGAATGTTTTACTCATACAGCAGTTCATTTGTAATTATAAAATCCATGTAAATCTCTTTTTGCTTTCTTTTTTTTCTTTTCTTTTTTTTTTTTTGCAACATATTTTCTGGCCCCTAAATAGCCTTGTGAAATCCTCCCTTTCTCAAGCAGCTTTTCAATTTGCTCGCAGTGAATCTTATTTGCTGTGATGGCACAAACTGGGGTGTTGAGGCAGATTTTTAGTCAGTGCTGGCACTTTTGCAATGAGCCTGAGCATTGTTCACTTTTCCACAAACTCTCCCCAATCACCGGGCTCAATTCCAGTGCCATTCCTGTTTATGCTAATGCATAATATTTTCATTATCTCTGCAATAAGACATTTAATAGGCACTCTGCTCCTCAGCCTGGTGAAAAGTGACTGTGATTAGTGAGTCAGGAGCAGAGGCAGGGGGCCAAAACGTCATAGATGATTTGAATGTGGACAAGTGTCGAATAAGCGGTGATCTGTTTTGTGTAGCGTTGTCGGGAAATGCTCCTGCAGGTGACCCGGATAATAATAACAGTGGGTTTATTCTCAAAGTATAATGAATGTTGAAGTGATATTCATGTACCAACAGCAGATGTCGTGACAGGATGCCCACTGCATCTTTCTAGCCATTGTAGATGTCAGCTTGCTGTCATTTATCCTGCTTAAGTTTTTCATGTGTTTTATTATAAAACCTGAGAACCTGAGAATATGTAGTGGCCCACGCGACCTCAATTCATATTTAGTCCTTGAGACTAAAATAAGACTGAGATAAACTAGAAGCTTAAAAATTGAGTCATTTTCAAATTGTGCCCTCTAGGGATGTAATGAGGGGCAGTGTTATTTTCTGCAAGTGATCTCTAAGCAAGTGACAACCTGGGCTGAAAAATTGAAGCCAGTCCCTCTTTAAAAAAAAAAAAAAAAGATAGATCCCCATGTTAAAGTGCCCAGATTAACGGCAAAATATACATATTTATAACCTGGTACAAAAATTCTTTTGTTTGTATAGCTAATTTTCTTGATCATAACAACTTATGAACTGAAATTAATTGCCGAGATCAACTAAGTTAATATGGAGGGCCAGAAGTGCCAAAATGAAATAACCAAATAATCATTAAATAATTGAGAATACAAGTGGCAGAAATAGGCAGAAATTATGCTCCTAACAAGTGTGCATCACCTTTCAAAAAACAGGGTGGGGGGCTCCAACCAGAACCATTTCACTTTCCACATCAAAATGAGCCAGATGTGGTAGTTGAGGCTTCTGACTAGGATGCCCCATGGATGTCTCAAGGTGAGGAGGCCCCAGGACATACCCAGAGATTGGATATCTTGACTGGCTTGGGAATGCCCCTGAAGAGCTGGAGTAGGTAGCCGTGGAAGAGGGAGGTTTGGGCGTTTCTGTTTAGACTGCTGTCCTGTGACTCAGATCTGGATCAGAAGTAGAAAATGATAGATGGATGAAGTGGACCCCTCCACTGGTGGCGTATGTGTTCTTTTGGAGGACTTTCATTGCACTCTGACAAACATTATGGCTCGCTGTGTGGTGAATTGTACACTCAGCCTGTTTAAGAAAAGTGCTCCAGTTTGTTTGTGTGTTACTTTGTGGTAACAATGTACTTCTAGAACAGGGGTGTCAAACTCAATCACAGGATGGGCCGAAATAAAAACACAGTCCAAGTTGTGGGCCAAACAGGATTAATTGAACAGTCTAAAACTGAAACTATTTTAATCAGCAGTATGAATTTGAATGACCACAATACAACAACTTTTTCCTAAACACATTGAATAAAATCAATTTATTTTCAAAAAGAACATCAGAGAAATGAGAACATTTCAAGCTGATTAAATTTTTTTTGATGTGATATCAGAAAAAAAATCCAGAAACAAGAAGTTATCTAGTTTTCTCTCTTATTCCAGTTCTTTCTTACTTTCCATGAACTGACAGATTTCCTCAGGCAGCTCATCGCACCTGTGTGATAAGGCACGTCACCAAATCAGAAGGTATTTCCTCCAGAAAAGACAAACTGCTGGTGATTTAAACCTTTGCCTCTTATAAAGGTCACGGTCTGTATTATGGTGCTTATGACGTGTTTGGTCTTCAGGACTTTGCTGCACAGCTTTTCCTGGTGTGTGATGCAGTGATGCACTGTCAGCTTACCTGTGCAGGTCTCCCTCTGCATCCTCTACCACATCCGTCCCACAGTTTCACTCTTTTCCCTGCACATCGCAGGCGGGGAAAAGAGACAGCACGGGTTTACCTCCGATGTCAGCAAACAGGTTCTTTGCCGCCCACCTGTTTTCAAAGTCCACTTTTTGTTTGGCCATTTTTGGGGGTCAGGCTAGCTTAAATGTCACTGTAAAACATGCTTACCGATGTTTTTATCCACTGACCACAGATCAATGTGTCATTGGCAACACGGGAAAGCGGATTAGTGCACTTGACCTTCACAGCAGCTGCTGCAATGCATAGTGGGATTTGTAGTGTAAGTGGCAGGAGTGGTATTTACCGGTGGGCCATTAATTATAGCCATATTAAATTACCTCATGGGCCGAATATAATTCTCTTGTGGGCCGGATTTGGCCCACGGGCCTTGAGTTTGAGACAGGTGCCCTAGAAGAGCAAAAGTTATACTTCTAATTTGCAAGCATTATTAGGTTTCATAATATGGCTTAATCCAGAGAGCTAAAATGATAAACTTCTCTGCTCATCCTATCACACCATTGGACAAATGATCTTTACTACTATAAGAATGTGAAATTGGCTCTTTAGGAAACAGGGTCTGGTTAATTGCCATTTTCAGCCCTTTAAATTTCTCTTAAAGCTTTCTTTTACTGTCATCTCTCCTCCTTTTATAATAATTCTGGTAGTTATTAGCAGGTTTCTATGCCTGTGTGATACACCCATATAGTCTATGGATGCACTAAGCTTGTTAGCTTTAGCAAGTAACTTAACATCAGCACTCCATCTACTTGCGATGTGATTCCAGGTAAAAACAAATGTACATTGTGGCTTTGATGCTTCAAAATGAGAACGTGAGACTTTGTATGCTAGTGGGTGATGTTACAGTAGCTATGCCCATCTTTCATATACCATGAAGTAAAAAGAATTAAAATAAGTCCTTAACCATGCTGACATTGTGAGATTGCATGCAGGCACAGTAGTGCTCTAGCTGAATGTTAAACTGCTTACAGTGACAGTGCTAACTAGATGATGATAGGCAGCCATGTTGGTGTATATTGGCAAGATGATGTTTGATGAGCAGCACTAAATACACAAACCACAGTTTAAAGGCTGAGCTGTAGAGGAATCTCATTGCGTATCAGTCACGTGATTTATGCAAGTTATCATTAAACAAATTTTTAGCAGCAACAGATTTCATGGCAGTCCATCCAGTGACTATTCTGACATCTCCTTACAAAATATAAATGTCAGTCTGCTGGTTTTGCTGCAGGAAAAAAATCAGGGTATCAACAAAGTCAATAGAATGTGTCCTCTGGGGACCACAAATGTCTGTACTAAATGTCAATCCGTGCAGCAGCTGCTGAGATATTTTAGTCTGGACTAAAGAGGTGGATCAACTGACGAGATTTAAGCAACAGTGAATTTGACTGCAACATAAACAGATTTCTGAAACAAAACACCCGCAATGATTAAACAAAATGACAACCAGTGCACCAGCCTCGAAGCACTCATACTTTAGATAGCAGGCATATATTCCTGCACTGGCCATCTGCAGCCATGTGATGAAAATGAAACTGGTTTATTAGCATTTTTTTATTGAACGTAATGAATGCCGCTTGCACTGACCTCGTTCGCTGCGGATTGAATGATTTCTTAAAAATAAATGCAGATCATTTTAGAGGCTGCTGGAGGGCTAATGGAAATATTTTCTGCATTGATTTTTCAAAACATTCAAACTATCATTGTGCGATTTCTCTGCTCAGACTCTGCTAATGTTTTTAACTTTTCTAAAATGTTCAACAGAGGGATCTCCTATTTTATAAAATGTTTCAGAGGCACTCAAAACAAATGGGAATTTAATTTCAGCACCAAACAAATGTTAGCGTAGCAGCACTACAAACGCACCCAGCTCCCATCAAATAGCTCCAGGAGTCATTTTGTCACTCTGTGTTGTGTTGGAGTTGCATTTGTGGAATAGCTGAAAGGTTTGTCGAGGTTCTTTTTCAGCAGCGTTGTGAAATATTTACCTCGTGGGTAGAAAATGATGCATCGGTGAAGTGTTTATGTTGTGAGACAAGTGCTACAGGTATAGCTGTGAGAGCTGTTCAGTGGAGGCTGAGTGTTTTTATGCCACTTTGACTTTGGAGATCATCAAGTTTAGAGATTTTAGGGAGGGATAATATTTTCTGACAGTGTTATCACTATTAACAATATTCACTTTTGGGCTGTAGATATCTTTATGGAGGTAGGCACTCTTTTAACTTTATTAGCATTCACAGGATAATTGATTATGAAGCACTTTTATAATGTGTAGCCGATAAGATAGTCTTTACTGGTGTAAAGATATCTTTCATGTTATGACAACATGCACAACTACAGGAATGGTTTGGTGGCCTTTTGATTTTATATCCACATTTGCTGATTTTCTTTGAATTTGGGGACTTATACACAAGTACATGTGATACATGTAAGTAATCAATTTTATTTGGTGAATAAGTAATATGTTGTGTAAATCATCAATACTTGTTTATGTACAGTTTCTTTTAAAGCTTAATGATAAATAAATGGTCTAATCCCGTCAGTTATTACTTATTACAGTCGGTTCAGACTGACTGTGAAGTTTTTGCTTGTTAGTTGTGCAAATGCAGTCATGTTTTTGGACCATTTCAGCAGCTGTGCGTAACATCCACGGGAGAACTACTGTGTTCCAAAGAACAGCTTACAGCTGGAACCGAGGAACAATAACATGTTTTCAGAACTTAAGAGGAAGTCCTACAGTTTTGCTCATTTATATCTGGGCTCTTTGCCTTTTTTTCTGTCTGTCTATATAAAAGCAAATTTGAATCATAAATCAAAATGTTTCTTTCACATTTGGTCTGGGCAAAAAAACACCCTTGAATAGCCACTTTTTTACCTAATAGCAACCAGTTCTGTTCTTTGAAAACAGAAATTGTCATAGGGCAAATGGTTATGCTGGCCTTTCTTTAGATTCTCTAAAGTCATGGGCTACCCACTCTCCCACCTCAGTTGAAAGTGTCTTTGGCGTCAGCTTTCCTTTGCTTAAAGCTGCTTTGGAGGCTTTTTAGTTTTTGCATGTGCATGGGTTGCTGGGCAGACTACAGCTACAACTGGGCAGGCCCAATTTTATAAATCTAAAGCATGTGCCGAAGTTCCAACACCAGTATTGTTAACACTTATCAAGACGTTTCATGTGGCTGTAAACCCTATTCAGATACTTCCTGTGTAGCTCTGTTGTAGACAGAACTGTAAAAGAAGTGCTGGGCATATTTACATTTGGGTCTTGGCAGCAAGTTGTCCATGCCAGTAATGCCAGTGATGCTTGCATCTGCCTCACTTATTATTGGCACCATGTTGTCTTCAGGCTGCCAGCACTGCTGAGCAACTGCGTGGGCTCTGCCAGTTTCACCTTATCCCTCTGTGGTGCTGGAGAAGTTCTTTACTGGGTCACGCTGAAACCAAAGACTGGAAAGCTGCCTGGCAACATAAAAGCGCTGTGATGTAATAAACAAAATGAAGCTTTGTGTATCAGCTGCTGGGGTCTTGAGGACATACACCAGGCTCTACATTTGCTTATTGTCTAAACCTACACAATGAATATTACAAAGATTGCTAGGTGGATGATACATGAGACAGGGGTTAAAGGGTTGATAAGATGAAGGATTAGCTAGATTGTTAAAGCTACATCTCTAGGTAATAATCTCTGAATTAAAAGATGTATTAAAAGATTGATGCACGGTAGCACAACCCTTCAGCTTAACTCTAAAAGCCTTGTTCATTTTAAAGCAATTTAATATAACTCAAAAGTGCAGTTATCACCAATAAAAATCATGTGTCCCACACATTCAAGGCACAAATGATTAGCATTACAGGCATTGCAGTGATTCTTGCTTATCAGCCAGGTAGGCTGTCATGTGAAATAAGAGCTTCGTAATAAGTGCCATTACAGTGATTTCCATGCCAGTATGCACACTGGTAAAATGCGGCTCAGACTTGTGCACCAAGTATATGTCTGTTCACCAAACATACTGACGTAGATGTTAATGCACCTTCATTTAATCAAACAAGAAGGCAATTCTGAATGCTTTTCAACCTGAGTGGGAGTGAGGAATGGAGCAAATGGGAAGGCGTGAGAGAGATGGACTGAGGAAATCAAATGAAAGAGGGTGTTTGTGATGTGTGCTGGATGTGTGGGTGGGTAGGTGGTAGTGGATGGCTGTGAAACCTGAACAAGAGAGGGTGGCAGCAGCATGAAGCTGAACCAAATGTGTCACTGCGTCATGTTCACCCAGCCAAGGAAGGAATTTATTGGCAGCACAGTGGCCTGCTAGGAATTCAGCAGGGTGACTGTGTGTGCTTGTGTGCAGTGATTTTGTGTGGTTGTAGTGGCTAGTATTCCAGCTCTTTACCCCTTGACTAGTTATAAGACCATGCTGGCACTCCCTCCACCTCCTGTCAGCATTCGCTCACATTCTCATGCTTGGATTGGAACAAAACTAATGAAGCCAAAGCAGTGACCTCATTCACAGGTAAATAAATAAAACCACAGTTAAAAAAGCAAAACAAAAAAACAAGCAGTGTGAGCTTTTGGGTTTGCTGCTTTTCATAATTTTGTGGAAGCTTCTTGAATCTTTTCCTAGTTTTATTTTCGCAGTGCCGTTGGGGAGAATAAGGTGGAAGTGGGGTCTAATGTTACAGCGGCAGCCCAGAGCTGCTGGCAGAGCTGCTTGTTTCTACTGCCAGTCATCAGCAGAGCAACACAAAGTGCCTCATAGATGTTACTTGGACTGTTTTAGTTGGATGCTCTAGTAATGTAAGTTCTTAGCGCTCAGGTTGTGGGTGATGTGTTGGTGGAGAGGGTAGTGGACTCATCACTATGCCACAGTATGTTTGAAACAGTGTTGTACTCAAGTGAAAACTATTTGTCATTTCAGACAGGTTGTTTATAAGGCAGAAAATATAGCAACTGAAAAATATTACTTATTGTATCTTAACTTACTGTTTTTAATCAAATTAATCAATTATAATTTTGCTTCTTTTTTTCGTTCTTTTTTTACTGCTTACTACTGTTTTTTTGTCATTATAAATTGAGTGCACCCCCTTTCCTTTACCATTGTACACTTTTGGCCCACCCTGAAACTCATTAGTGATTTTGTGCTGATTGAGCCAAGATGATGCAGAGGGGGAGGCTTCAGTCAATAAAATCAGTCTAGAGGAAATAAGAGTCACACGTTTTCTGCCTGTGTTAGAATTATTAATAGCTGCCTTTTTCTCTGATCACAAACAGACTCACCTGAGTTTCCTTTTGTGGCATGAAATATGTAGTTGTCAGCTTTGTCTGTGTTCTGTTCACCATGTATATAATGTCCAGGTCTGAGTTTACATAATTTTGCTGCCAGCTGGATTCTCTTTGACCCGTCTGCACTGGCAAACATCCCACGGTAGAGGCAGGCTGGCAGGGGCCTTTGTAAGATGGGCTTTGCTGTAAAAAGCACCCCTGTCAGGGCTTAACATCCTGCTGGACAACACTGTGTTCTCTGCCAACGTTTTCATTTTATTTATATTTTTTATTAAATAAATTTTACCTTCAAGAATATCCCCTGTAGAAGGATATGTTTTTAAGTTCAGCAACTGCATGAAATATTCTTGTTTAAATAATCCACTTTATGATATTGACCAACATAATGGTTTTTGTAAGATGTACTAAGCTACAGAATGTATCGTATCTATTGAAAAGACATCAGCATATAAATATGGAGAGTCAGTAGACAGCGGACAAAAGTTTTACTTCCAAAAATGCATTTGCGTCCCTCTCTCTTTCTCTCTCTCCTTTTGTTTTTGTTTCGCTCTGTTGACCAATTTGAGCAGGCTTTGTTTTCATGCAGGTAAAAGGTGGAGAGCCAAATAGGGATTACATTTGCTGAAATGCAATCTGGAAACTATTAGCTATGATCTGGCTGCAATCTAGGTTTTTAATCTACAATTGTAAAGGGTAATCAGCAGACAGAAACGGGGGTTTTGGCTCACAATATTTGGGGTTCACAGACTGTATATTACCTAATGTGTGTGTGTGCACAACATTGATAAGTTCCAGAAAGAATTTGATAAAAGCAAGCTAATATTTGGTACTTAAACTTGATACATGACTTTGGTTATTCTTTGACAGATTTATTTCCCTCTTCGATTGAAACAAACCAGTCAATAGATTAATATCAGTTGTGCTTGTTATTGAAAAAAAAATCCCTGGTTAATGAGATTAGAAGGCCAAAGCACGGACCTCTTTGGACTTTTCTGAGCTGCTTTTTAAACGTGAGCTGTGGTGCCAACTTTGCAGCCTGCTGAAAACAGTGATGATGATTTAACCTACTTTTGCGCTGTGGCCAAATCAGGACCTGTTTTGCAGCTTTGTCATTGTACAACTCAGTTACATTATGATTATTTAAAGATTAAGCAATGCATCAATGTGTCATTCTGTTCTTTGCAGCAGTGTGTACATTCCTATGTGTGTGCAATTTTTAAATGCATGACATGAAGTGAATAGTGTTGGTTAGTCTGTGTCGCCAATATATTGAAATTGCAATCTTTCCAGAGATTTACATGCTTGTGTCCAGCTTGTGTCAGAAATACAGTAAACTGTGCGGGAGACGAGCAGGAAAATGTTCTTAACAACAAACCTAATCAGATGCTTAAATCACCCTCACTCAGCTGAACATGGGCATTTTAAAGAAGCTAACAAAACCACAAGCCAGCAGCCTCAGTAAATGTAAAGTCTCAAAGCAGGTATGAGGAAAATTATGAGGCAATGAGTGGAACAGAGACAAGGGTCAATGTCGTGTTATTTGGTGAAGATATAACATATAGATAAAACATCCTGGAAAATGATGCAAGTACCTGACATTTGTTTTGTGATATAAATCTGTTGCACCTGTTTTTTGTTGGGTAAGGTAAAATATGCCACGTAAGGGTGGGTGTACAGCAATTCATTTTAAGTTAATTTGTTAAGTAGCAGAACACTTTATTTTTACTTCTTTCAGTGAGGACCCCCACCACACGCACACACATGCACAATGATACAAAAATACATAGTTTAACATGCACATTATGCACTGAATGGGGAATGACCTTGCTGTGTTTCCCCATATTGCACTGGCAACACTCCATCCAGCGCTCTTGCTGCACTTCAAACACATCTCATCTAGAAATTCTCTTTAAATAGACATGACCTTTGACTGAGAGAACACCTACTCACCACATCATTTTCAAAACACTCAGTCTGCTACACATCTGTTAAAACACAGGCAGAATGTGCAGCAGCAAACGATATAAAGAAAAATTGCTGCTCTTTATCGAAAATAAAAGTCAACAGTCAAAGCCAACAGCTTTGCTTTTTGAGACATCAGTGAGAGTCAAATGGAGGTGTGGCTTATTGATGATGCTGTCACATTGATTAGTCTGTCATCAATGGAAAGAAATGTCAAAGTGCCTTGGCGTTTCAACTTTAGCAAATCATTAACACAGCTCTTGAGACTTTCAAAGCTTTTCTCACTTGCTCACAAAAGAGAGACACTTGGAATTTTTGAAATACCTTTCAATTAAGTAACAGATATGTTTGTGCACATGCCTCTGAGTTCCTGCACGCATGTGCATGTTGCTCACAAAAAGCTTTACAAAAACGCACACTGCCAACTTGTGGCCTGGCAATGGGAGACTACAGCGTTTTCAACGTCTCTTGCGTTTTTGTGTAAACAGAGATTGTTTTTGAAACGTTTCCGTCTGAACACGTTATGTTTTGAAAATGGCAAAACGACACTGTTTCCACTGAAAACATTCTCGTGTAAACAAGGTCTGAGGTCAGAAGGGTGTCATGAGAGACAAGAAGATGTCTATAACCAAGGCTCTAGAAACTGCCAAACAAAGGCTCACAGCTCTGACCACTTGGCTGGTGAGCTATGCCAGAGAAGCAAAAGCCAAGAGAATAAATGGCCTGCATGTACTCACAGCTATAAGGGAACAGTAATATGCACCCAGAACTAAAACTGAGCAGTTCTGGGAGAACATCTGGGAGATGGAGACCTTGCAAAACACTGTCAAGTGGATGGTGGATCTAAGAGCAGACCACAGCAACCTCCCAGAACAAGAACTAGTCCACATCACAAAGGCAGACATCCAGTAACAAGGCTCCAGAATGAAGAGCTGGATAGCACCAGGAATTGACATAATCCATGCCTACTGGCTGAAGAAGCTAACGATAGTCCACGAATGCTTGGCAGCACAAATAAGAGCTAACAGCAGGTACTCATCCAGACTGGCTAACACAGGGCAGAACAGTTCTGATCATGAGAGATCCCCACAAGGGTATGACACCATCAAATTACTAGCTGATTTACCTGCCTCAGCATAACAGTGAATCTCCTCTCAGGCGTCATAGCAATCAAACGGAGTATCACATGAGTCAATATATGAGCACAGCTCAGAAAAACATTGGAACACTGGTTCCAACTCCAAAGCAGTTGCACAAGTTATTAGCAACTGTGGGATATACCAAGGTGATGCACTGTTGCCATTGCTGTTCTGCACAGGCCTCAACCCCTAAGCCAGCTCACAGATTTAGGAATGGAGTGACCATCAACCACATCCTGCAAATCGATGATCTCAAGCTGTATGCCAGGAGTGAGTGAGACCTCAGCTCACTGATCCACCTCACCAGGATATACAATGAGGACATCGGGATATAATTCAGACTGGTTAAGTGTGGCCAAGTGGGAAAGTGACCCAGACTGAAGGGGTGGAGTTGCGGAAGGCAGAATAGCAGACATACAGTACAGCAGACATACAGGACAGCTACAGATATCCAGTGGGCCAATGGGAACCATGATGAAGATGCACAAAGGTTAGCCACAGCC
>JAMQGT020009583.1:0-25292 GCA_024447675.2 Pterophyllum scalare | reverse complement strand
ACACAGTTTTTCAGATGCTTGGTTGCAGTGTGAATATCACACATTCAAAAACATTCTGAGCATATAAAAAATTAAAACATGAGCTGCATATTCATTACAAAAGGCAAGCCAAGGTGCAAAGATGCAAATCAAAATCACATAGCATCACTATGTAACCAGGCTACCAATGTAAACATCATTAACTGTGATTATCCTAAACATCTCCAAACCAAAATAATCATATTGCATGAACATGTGCTAATCAGAACCATTACTTACAGACAATGCTTTCCGTAAAGCAACAAAGGAGGATGGATGCAGATTCAAGCACACTTAATACATCTGTCCTTTTATTCAGCAAAACTGACCGTCTACCTCGATGGGCTCTTTGGTTTTTGATTGAAATCTGTTGTAACAGATCTCATGGTTACTGTATGTCTTATCCCCAAAAAAGGTTATGCACTACTTTATTATAAATTGCCATTATGTTTTTTTTTTTAAGTGTGCAGCTATTTAATGTTCACTTGTGTTTGCTGTGAAGGGGAAAGCTCCCCATAAAGTATCAAGTAAAAAATCAAACACACAGTTTGATTAATTACCGTATACAGCAATTTATCAGTGTGATATCAATCCTAATGAGAACCATACCCCATCAACTGAGAAGCAGTTTATTGATACTCCGTACTGTGGGACTGAGTGGACAGAAATAAACATTGTTGGAGTAAACTGAAAAATAAATAAAGAAATGACTATCTAACACCCATTTCCTGCTTGCTGGCTGACTTGGATCATTTCTATTGGCTGTTACAACACACATAAAATGAACACCAAAACAATAGCACCTCCTGTTGGCGGGAGGTAACATCTGCCAGAAGAGCATGTACGCAAACAATACCAAAAGTTGGTAGAGGTAAAAAATAATAATAATAACAGAGATCAGACTGCTTCACTGACATGTTGTAGGGGTTGTTATGGAGCCTTTTTACATGTGCAATACTTGTGAACCTTGGAGTCATTTTTGACCAGGATATGACCTTCAATGCACATATTAAACAAATACATAGGGCTGCTTTCTTGCATTTGTGCAATATCTCTAAAATAATTTTAAACAAAAGAGTAGAATGGGAGGCAGAGCCTTCAGCTTTCAGGCCCCTCTTCTGTGGATCCAGCTCCCAGCTTGGATTCAGGAACAGACACCCTCTCTATTTTCAAGATTAGGCTTAAAACTTTCCTTTATGGTCAAGCTTATAGTTAGGGCTGGATCAGGTGACCCTGAACCCTCCCTTAGTTATGCTGCTATAGGCCTAGGCTGCTGAGGGGTTCCCATGATGCACTGAGTGTTTCTTCTTCTTGATATGATTTTATGACTTTATTGTGTTTTTATCTTTGTTTTATGTTCTTATGTTTTATATTAGTTTATTTGTTTTTATTTGTTTTATGCCCTGTGGAGCACTTTGGTCAACGGCTGTTGTTTTAATGTGCTATACAAATAAATTGATTGATTGATTCTTCTTCGTTCACCTCTTTTCACTCTGTTTATACCCCACTGTGCATTTAATCATTAGTTTTTATTAATCTCTGGCTCTCTTCCACAGTGTGTCTTGTCCTGTCTCTCTCCCCTCCCCCCAACCTGTCGCAGCAGATGACTGCCCCTCCCTGAGCCTGGTTCTTACAGTTGAAAGGGAGTTTTTCCTTCCCACTGTCACCAAGTGCTTGCTCACAGTGGGTCATTTTGATTGTTTTTATTGTAATTACTGTTGGTTCTTTATCTTACAATATAAAGCAACTTGAGGCGACTGTTTGTTGTGATTTGGCGCTATATAAATAACATTGAATTGAACTGACGATCCATAATATATGTAAATTTTCACCACTGTGGAAAATTATGCAAAAATTCAAGCATGTTTAGTCTCTCAAAAAGTTGATTCATTTCTGATTAATAATAATAAATAGAAGAGTTCCACTGGGACCTTTACAGGTTCAGAGATTATAACAAAAAAATATCCAAGAAAATTTCAAAAAATAATACAAGATTATAAAAGGAAATTTAAGAAGGTAATCAGTAAAACCTGAAAATTGGTTGTAAAAGGTGTAGAGAAGTGATGGAGAGAGCTGAATCTGAGCTGTTGCCTTCTGAACGCTTCATCTGTGATGATGGAGAGTCATATCTTCCTTAGTGACAGAACAACTCCAGGTAGAGCAGGCCAGTTAGCAGCATATGGCTGTATTTCCATTTTAGGTGATGTATCATGGTAATGAGTGGTTGATTCATCAGCCTGGCTGTGATTAATCTGAGGCTGGAGCACTGCTGTTCTGATGGAAGAGCAGGAGGAAGAAGGTAAAATCTCTCATGATGCCTACCATGTTCTCTGGTCTGATCAGTGCTGATTTCCATGCAGTCACCGTACAGTCCGCAACCTCTTCTGGTGGACTGTACGGTGGCGCAGGGCGGATGGTGTCCTCTCAGCTTCATGAAGATTTTTTAGGGTGTAGGATGAAATGTAGGAAAGCAATATCCTGTGAGCCTTTTAATCATGAGCTGACGGCCTCAGACCTGTCTCTGTATGTATGTCTGAACTGTGGCCTCATTGATCAAAGTGCCGTGATGGGATGGAGGGACACGGCTGAGCGTGGACACAGCCGGCCCTCTCCACTCTGCCATCCTCGCAGCACCGCTCAGGCTGGCGTAGGGCCATTTGTCAAAGTTTTATCTGATTCCAGAGGTATTGGATCTATCAGTCATCGTGTATGAGAGAGGAGATTGACCTCCTCAATAGGCATTTTTCTAAATTAGACCCAGCTGATACCAAAGTGACATGGGCTGCCATTACAGGTGACAGACGCCTGTAAAGCCACCTCATTAACACCATGTGTAGTGCTGTAATTTGATTGGCTTTGGAGAAAGTGGAGTTTTTAGATGGCGTCCCTGAGATGTGAGTGGTTTCTTTTCTGTTCTCTGGGTTTGAGATTACCTTCCTCACTGACAAAGCACCTGCCAGACGTACATCAATGATCCCATCCATCCGTCTATCAGCTCCCCACTGCACTCGGCCATCAGCAGGTAATGCCTAGCAGCCGGGCGTGTTGCCTGATAATAAAAGATAGGAAAACATCACACACTCTGTCAGCCAGTGTTAAGGCCTCAATGAATCCCACTTAGACCAAGCATGCATCTCCTGTTCAGTTCTCTTGTTCTTTCCTCTCACTTCGCTTGACCTGATTTTTAATCTTTTATCATTTCAGACGAGTGAAGTCAAAGATCAGAGCTTTTCCTAATTTTCTAATCTCATTTCAGGAGAAATAAAGACCTTTTTTCAGCTGATGCTGTGCTGGTCGGACTAACAAGCACTCGTTTGGGTACATTCCAGCTAAATTGCCGTGCTTGTGTTTAGTTTTTCTGGCAGACAGCACTGGTTAATTGCAATTTAATTAGCTGTTTTACCCAGAATGCTTAGCCCCACTTGGGACAGGTCTCTCATTATAGGCAAAGCATCTAAACTCATCACAGAGCTGAAGAACATTCTGTGTGGAAAAACACAATTATCAGCGTTTAGAAGCATACGTTTTCCAATAGGTGTTATTTTTTATTGCTTCACAGCTAATTCTCCAAGGATTCAGTGCTGGTGACTTTAAACTTTTAGAGTTTACTTTCTGCTTCATGTGGGCAGAACATGCTTATTTATAATATTCATGGACAGATTACTGTACATGCCCAGGGTTCTGGAGCCAATGGGGACCCTTGGCTTTATTTTATTTTATTTTTTGTGAGTACAGTTTTATATTTTTTAAAAACACCGGAGAAGGGATTTTGAAAATGTCACATTGTTGTGAACTACCAGTTTAAATCATATGACAATGATCTCAACTTTCAACATGAAATAAGATGAAAGCAGGTCGGCAGCGAGTCAGTCCTGATGCTGATGCTAGCAGGCTGTGTTCACAGAAAGACTACAGACTGTATATAAAGGATGGACAACAGCCCATCACCCAGTGATTTGAGCATTTGAAGCCTCAAGTTTAGCATTTTGGCTGTCATGTTGTTTTTGTGGAGCCAGATGGTAATAAGTGCTAAAACTTAATATAAATTAAATACAAAATTAAAACGACAACATTTTTTCTGCCCATCACCCATTGGTTTCAGTACATCCAAATAAAATCCTAGAATTTCAATCACCAGAACTGGAGCTCAGCCTTCTTGGACGGTCTGTTTTAAAAATGCTCCAACAGGCTCCAACAGCACAAACACAGTCCAGAGGTCCAGTTCACGGACTCCAGTTAGCCGAGGTGGAGCCTAGCAGACAGCTTAAATTCATTATTAAATTGTGCCATACATAAAGTGCTGCACTAGAAATATTTCCTCTCCACTGAATTTCTTGTCCAGCTAATTGACTCTGCAGCCTTGGTTAGCTGGTTGCAGCAGCATGAGAGCAGGTTCTCCATCTGCTACAGGTTCTAGAAGTCCATATGACTATTGGATCAGAGCCTCACTAGAAAGACAGCTGAAGGATCTGAAGACGACCGCAGCTGAAGGACCCGCAGGTCGGCAAACAGGAAACCGGAAAGGCCAGGGCAAGCTGGTTAACAGTGACTTTCTGTTTGTTTTTGTTTTGCTGTATTTCATTTCTTTATTTGTTTTGTTTATTTTGATTTGTTTCTGTTGTATTTTTTTGTTTTGTTTCTGTTTGTTTTGGTTTTTGAGGAATAAAGCGTATGAATGCAGCAGACTCAGAGTCGTGGTGGTTTTTGTGTTTGTGGTTATTGGTGATGTTCAGAGCCCCAAAGGGCCCCCTCTGGTAGCAGTTCAGGCCCAGTGAGCAGCCTTCTCTCAGTGCCCTCCCGGCTACGTCAATATGCCCTCAAGTTTCTACAACAAGCCAGAACACTTGAACTCGGCTGTCAATACGACCTGCATGTGCAGACATTAAAGATTGAGCTCTGCTGGCAGGAAGATGAGCTGTTTTCTCTGTAAACTTTCCTCCTGTGTTATCAGTCACACTTCAAACTGGCGAGTCAGACGCCCTGGATGGGAAACTTACAGTCGAAGCTTTAATTCTGTTCGCTCCGATGCCCCTCGCACTCCCTCCCTGTCTGCTGTGAATCAGTTTTCTCTGACTAAGAGGCAGAAATGTGCAGCTTCCACCATACAGATATTGGCAGAGTGTCATCAGAATGAATGAACCGCTCTTGCATCGCAACTGCCAACTTGTCAGCAGTGAGCTGGGATGCATGACTGACACCCCTTGATTGGTCGATTTAATACAGAGAGATGGAGGAGAGTAGATGGTTGTCTGCCTTCCCCGAGCTCTGTGAGAGCAGGAGATGGGAGGGAGAGAGGTGTAAGTCTATTTGTTGAAGACGCGAACCGCTAACTCTCTAGGTATGGGCTGTACGCCTTGTTAGAGAAAGGCAGATTTTTTTTCATACGGGGGAGTTAGCATGCAGTTTGTTATCGCTTCACCACGGGTGTTTCTGACAAATCGACTCAGACAGCCATCAGACGGCAGAACAAGACATTTCACAAACTGGTGTCAGACCAAAATACGTGGAGGTTAAAGTGAACAAAGCTCAGAGGTGCTGGCAGATGGATTCAGACTGTTCGGCCTGTCAGTGCAACCTGCTGTCCACACTGAACACAGAGAAACTCAGTCTATCAACAAGAATGTGAAAATATAGATTCCAGTTGCGGGCTGATTATTGTGGTCTTTAACAGATTCCCAGAATCCTCTTTGGCTGCACTGAAACAAGCTTTTAGTTTGTTACTGTTTAGCTTTATATGAGAAACAATTAAACCTGCCTAATTCATGCCCGGGCCTGCCAACAGGCGTTGGTCACTCTGTAGGACTCTAAGCCTGAATATGAAAACATGCTGCACGTGTTCACAGTCTCAGTTAAAGAGACCCAAAAGCTCCACACTGAAACCTGAACAAGACATCTCAACACTGATCAAAATGTAGCAGGAGAACGAGCAGAGCTGATAACAAGCAGCTTCAGGTAGGTTTTATTTTATTAGAGGTGTAATCTCTCATACACTACCCACAATGCAAACTATCCCATAGAGGTGGAGCATTGTGCAGAGGTACTTTACAGCTGTAAAGCAGTTTGGTACTCAGGTATAAATAATAATAATAATTAATTCTATTTTAAGTTAAAAATTCAATTATGTAAAGTGAACTACAAACCCTACACAAAAATCAGACACACATTTACAATTCATATATTGGCACATCTTTTATTCATTTCCTTTTTTTAGCGGATGCTATTAGGGTACATGAACATAAAATATATCCAGACTGGATATGCCATTATCTGTTCTGTTCTTGTTGTTTTTAATTAAAATGTAATATCATATTTTACAGTTTTTAAAAGCCAATAAAATTAATTTCTAGTCTGTGTGATCTAGTAATTTATTATGCAAAATACAACATTGGGTGGTATCTGTTGCAGCCACATAGACAATTTTGGGTGGGCGAGGTATGCCACCTTACTGAGTGCCTCTCTAGTTATTACCTTAGCATGATGAATGATGATTACCTATAGACTATATTCAGACATTCAGATAATAAATTCAGCTCACTGAATTGTGTTAGATAAAGTATTTTATTGGAACTGAAAAAATATATGTCAAACATCCACCCATATCCTTTGCAGGGTCGGGGGGTTGGGGTGGGGGTGGGTGGGGGGCTGGAGCCTATCCCAGCTGTCATAGTAGGAGAGGCAGGGTATCACCAACTATGGATATATTACATTTCAATATAATAACCTTTTTGTGTTGACTGTAAAACCTGTTTTGTGTACATATCATATTTAAACCACAGAGGCTGACCCCGAGTGCTTTGACCTCCTGAGACCTGGGCTCCTCTTTGCAGTACATTTTTAATTTCTCTAGATATTTGTGGTAAGATGGCCCTGATATGTACATAAACCAAATGAACAGGAAGTTGTATTCTGTTACATACTTTTATAAAAAATCAACAAAAACATAAATGGTGGACAAAGAGGGAGACAGTGGGTTTATTTTACAGCCTAACACAACAAAGTCAAAATGACCCTGTATTTACATGATACTGGATTGATACCAAAATGTGCAGCATCGCACAGGTGGGTGAACTAAGCTGGCTGACATTAGATGATAACGTAGCACTGAATATGGTCATTTCTGGCTCCAAAAAACCCAACAGGGTGTCAGCCAAAACTTCAAAATGGTGGCACAGCGGCAGCATCCATCTTTTATATACAGTCTGTGTGGAAACCCAGTTATTGCAGCACATCAGTGTCTGCAAATGCTGCTCAAAGCACGAATGTCAAACCGTCTGGAATATCTGAAATGAAAGTACATAAAGAACCTGAAGTGTGCACCTTGTGCCTCACAGCTTGCTAAAAGGTAACCCAACCGTGTTTCGTACTCACCTCACACTGTCACCACTGACTGGAAGTCATAATTAAACAGCTGTCTGTCCAAGCATCGTGTGGATTATTGTCACTCTGCAGCCTGTTTCAGGCTCTGCTTTACTGTGTGTGAGGAAGTGCAGAGCGGCTGCATGCTGACAGGCCGCAGCACAACGCACTCTGTTTCAGCATGTAATTTCATGTTAGAGGGAATCTAACATTATTGTTTCCCCCCCGCGCTCCAATTTAGAGACAGATCAATATTCAGCTTTGTTTATCAAACTGACAGCTCGGGGATATTGCATTTTGCATTTTTATGTTTTCCTTTATAAGCGGGTATTAAAACATAATATATGTGGAGTCTTATTTTATGGGCTGGAGGAGCGGATGCTGCTGCTGCTGCTGTTCATACACTCCTCGCTGCAGAGATCCATCACACACATCAGTGTTTGCTTAATGAAGACGCTCTCTGTTGGCGAGTGTCGTCGATAACGGGCACAATCCACGCAGGGATTACAGGCTGCACATGTGAGCGTAGTTCACGGCTTCCGTTGTCCCAAATCATGCATTATTTGCAAAGCGACCACAAAGAAATGACAAAGGCGGCCGTGTGCATACAAATCAGAGCCCATTATCCCGTCAGTGTGTCAGTTAGCGCGGCGTCTGTGGCCGAGGGAGTCATAGCCGAGTTCGTGATGAATGCTGCGGCTGATTCCCCCTGTGAGTGATGGAGCACTAACCCTGTTTAGCTTCTTTAATATACTCGTATTAGCATGAATAAAGAACGACTGTGTCCGGATGCTACAAATATTCGATTGTGCCTCTGTAATAGGCTGCCGTCTCCCGCCACACGATGCCACTGCGCCGCTCTCGGTGTCTCTGCCCTGGCAGACTGACATCGATCTTTATCACCTGCTCACTAAATCTGTGCTAAAACCTCAGAGAGAGTGGCACCGAGGCTGAGGGGGGTGTGCCACTCCAGCTGTGCCATGCTATTTCTTCTGCTGCTTTTACAAAGCTCAGGGCCTCTCTCTGCGCATGGATTAATGCTGCAGGCTTTCACTTCCATGAAGGGGATGCTGGAAGTATCCATGAAAAGATAAACCGACTCGGAACAGGTTAATTCATTGTAAATGAGATTAACTGAGTTCACTAACTGCAGCACTGTTGTCATTGCACTGAGAGTGAGAGGAGCATTTCAAGTGTTGATCCTTAGTGTACACCTTATTTTTAGACTCTCAAGGGAATAATTAATATCTGTAATGTATTAGCGCCCACTATAAAACAATGTAATGTGTAGTGTGGTAAACATTAATGAATGAAAAAAGAAAGAAATTAGACCCCAAAGCTCACCAAATCTGTCCTGTTAGTACTGAGGAAGATGTCTCCTCTTAATCATCCTCACATCACCTAATGCATACTGCCAGTCATCAGTTTTTCTTCCTGTTTGAACATGAAGCACTGCTAAATAGTCCAATGAACCTACCACGCATCTGTACACATGAGGTTTATTCACGCTGAACCTGGAACCATAACCCTGAAACACATGTGGGCATTATCCAAATGAACTTTAATTTCACTGGGACATAATAACTGCATGTACAGAATCACCAACACATCTCAAAGTTTGGTGGCTCTGCCCCAAAATAAGGTTTAAAAAGCTTTTTTTTTTCCCTCCTGGAAGTTAAACTTTTATCCATCAGCTGTGTGACTCCCTTCATTTCATATCTCTCTGACATGTTCTTTGTTAATATGTCACTAAATTACATTTTGATGATCTGTACGTTCACCCAAACAGAAATGTTTCTGTCTGTACCTTCAGTGATTCAAACATTTCAGCAATGACCTGCTGATGACTCACACCGGCCCACCGTTCACTCCTTGAACACGTGCAGCGTGGTGCCCTCTGACCTCTGATCCATCCCAGACTGGGTCGGCACAGACACACAGAAACAAGTTCACCGGGAAGTTGCATCAGTCGGCAGCAGGTTTTAGGACTTGTACATGTTTACTTGCACAGCAAAACACAGCGAGGAGCAAATGTCTGAAAGCACACGCACACACAGACACACACGCAGCATACACCTCACATTAATACATGAGGAGAAAACAGTAAAACAAACTAAAACACAAACATCACAAGTCTGAAACATCAGCTCAAAGAAGAAAGCATTTAAAGTTTTTCAGATTCACAGTTTTCTGTAGCAGGTCAGACACACACACACACACACACAAGCAGAAAGTGTGACAGCTGCAGACCAAAAAGCCAATTAAAGGTGTGAATGTATGCAGCAAATAATTAGACATAGTAATGAATGCAAAAGCTCAAGACAGGGTTTGGATGGGAGGTGTGTGTGTGTGTGTGTGTGTGTGTGTGTGTGTGTGTGTGTGTGTGTTATAGAGCAGTTGGTAGTTAGTAATCTGAACATGTCATAGTGCCAAAACTTGAGTTTGCAGCTCAGAGTTTTATGGCTCTGAAATGAAGCAGCTGTATTTTGCGCTCTGTCATATGACACACTCTGAAAGGTGTGAGTGTGCGTTGGCCTCTGAGTGCTGACATTGTTATTTATGATGCTACAAACTGGACAAAAATGTGAGAAAACAAAAGCACTGTTAATCCTTTATACCCACATCCAGGTTTTTGTCTCCTGGTCTGCCGGTGTCCACGTTCTTCGCTTCACTGCCTCTGGCAGAGTCTCCTTTTCAGGCAAAATTCTTTGGTTCTTGTAATGTAGTCAGGTGAGTTTCTGAACACAATTACCTGATCAAAATTCAAAATAAAAGGAGGTCTATTAAAATCTGACAACTTTGCTAAAGCTTATTATGCGTATGTCACTGCATGTGAGGCTGCCCAGCTCTGATAGCACGTAAAGCCACATCAGCACTTGAGGAAGGGGAGAACATGTCTGAAGGATTGTTGCAGCCCCAACTTAAAAACTTAGAAACTTTAGGAAAGCCACCTAACCTACCTACTGACTTTAGAAAGGTGAACGCAATGATAAAACCTGACTCCTACTAAGGATGAAAGATGGTGTTGACTAAGTGGGGGCTGCTAAATATGTCAGCAAGTTTGAACTGCATGGTCCCCTTTCAGAAAGAGCCAAAGAAATCTATTTTTATAACACCATAAGGCCGGCGTTCTTACGTGGTCATGCCATTTAGACTGCGTGATGCACTGGCTGCACTCCAGCAGTTAATGAACAAAGTGGTTGGAGGGGTGTGCAGTTTATTTAGTTGATGTGGTCACATACAGTGGTCCGTGGGAAGAACATCTAAAGAGTGTGCAGACAATAAAATTCGTGAATCTTGAATCATTTAGCAAATTGGTTTGGGCCAAGTTGACCATCAATCTGTCTAAATGTGAGTTTGAAACAAAGCTATCATAGTGTATTTGGGTGAGGTTGTAGGACAAGGAGAGGTTCATCCCATCAGTGCAGAAGTTTTGGCAGTACAGGCCGCTCCTGTTCCTTTCTGTGTGGTTGGATACTGCTGTGGCTTTTGTCCAAATTTTGCTTCTGTTTAGGGTTCAAAATTCAAATCAGAGATTAATGACGTGAACCTTGTCTTGCATCCTCTCTGTGATGATAAGAATGATCACAGATGAATGATAAGTGTTGCTATTAGAGTCAACAGTTTATACCACTTCTATCTTACTGGATAGCTAACATGGATAACAGCTGTTCGTCTACCTGCAGATATATTCATCCATCCATCTTCAACCATTTATCCAGGTCCACATCCAGCTTGCTGCAGTCTAAACAAAGACTCCCAGACCTCCTTTTCCAGCTCTTCTCGGGGACACTGAGGAATTCCCAGGCCAAATTCTGAGAGACATAATCTCTCTTGTGTGTCCTGGGTCTGCCCCTAGGACCCCAGCTGGACATGAAACACTTCACCAAAAGAGGCATCCATAAGGTATCCTGATCCAGAACCTCCTCAACTGGCTCGTTTTGATGTGGAGGAGTAGCACGTCTATTCTGAGCTCCTCCCAAATGACCACGCTCCTCACACATTCTCCAAGGCTAAGCCTAAACGCCTTCTGGAGAAAACTCGTATCTGTGATATTATTCTTTCAGCCACTGCCCACAGCTCATGGCCATAGGTGAGGGTAGGAATGTAGATAGATCAGTAAATGGACAGCTTCACCTTTACACTCGGTTCTCGCTTCACCACCACAGTCACTGCAGATGTCGCAGGAATTTCCCCATCAGCCTCCAGCTCCACTCTCCGCTCACTCAGGGTCGAGATCGTGAATTACTTCATCCATTTCAAGTAGAAACTCCTCCCTAACCCAGCCCGAGGACAGAAACAAGTTTTCATAGAATCTGTAGGAGTGCATTTGTCCTCAGGGTTTAAAGCCTTGAAATGTAGAGGATCTGTGAACGTCGGTAAATTTGTACATACTGAAGCTCAAAAAGTGATCACTGCTGGTGGATTTGAAGCTGTCTGGATCTTCGCCTCAGAAAGCAGGAAAATGGACAAAAAAAAGGAAAAAAGATGCTCAGCCAGTCATGAGCACGTGCAGATTCTCTCTTCTCACAGGGCAAAATTGAGACTGGCATTTTATATTTTCCATTGAATTACACCTCATATGAAATTCACTTTGAACAGTTTGAAATCTTAACTTCCTCTTTGGCATGACATTCCATCTCCAAAAATAAATATAAAAGGGAAGAGCAATCATTTTACCCCAGCAGTCTTGATCTGTCAATCCTCTCCATGATCTGAAGATTTGAATCAAAATGAAATAAATAGGTTAAAATGTACATCAGTTATTCATCACAGACCAAAGTCACATTTTCTCCTCTTTCTTCCTCACAGCTAAGAGCAAATACTGACACATGTACTTCAAGGCTCCCCACTGCACGCTCAAAGAGGGGCTCAGGCTTCATTAAAATTTCATAAGGTCATATTAATTAGAGACAGAATATTTTCCTGCATGAGAGTGATGAAGAAATCAGAAAAGGGGCCCGGAGGATGGTTTTGATTGGTCTGGCATCAGAAGGTGAAAGGCACAAGGCTAAAACACACGCTTTGTTCTGAGGGCCGTCTCTTTGTTCATCTAACCCACGAGTAATTTGTTCACCCGCCCCCACATGCACTCGGCCATATTTCTCCTTTATTGTATATTCTTTTTTAGTTAAGTGTGGCTGATTTGAAATGCTAATTAAACATATTTTTAATGTTCTCTGAGCTCATCAAGGCAGCCCCATATATCAAAGTTGTATTGATGTTGGATATCAAAGAGCTGATTACACAAATTTCAATATTTTAAATATTTCTGAGGTGAAACACAGCAGACAAATGGGATGGTTTTTATGTTTCAAGGTAAACAGATGCTGCATCAGTTTGTTGTTAACATGTTAAATGTTGTCGCGAGAGAAACGTGTCGTACAGCACATGTGTGGACAGCCTGTCAGCAGGTGACTCAGGAAGCACGTGTCCACATCAAATCCGCAAACACGATTATAAAATACATGAAAGAAAATAATTAGCAGCCTGCTCTACATCTCACCTTCTCCTCTAATTAGACTGAAAACAATAGGAGTAGCTGTGTTTCTGTTTCACTGATAATAACAACAGTGAAATAGTCACCGCGAGGAGGAAAAGAACAATGAGCCATCAGAGGATCCTTTCTGTGATTTCCTTTGCAGCAGCGCTCTAAATGATTCGCTCTCACTCCGAGTGTCTGATGGAGCTAATGCCATTAACTCTCACTGCCACTTTCCAGGTCACTAATTCTTCAGCTCTGAGTTCATTGTGCCCACACCGCAACGCTGTCTCCATAACGAGGTTATTTCTGGGTTATTACCCTCCTCTGTGATGTGGCACCTGATGGAAGCCGTGAAATTGATATAAATCAAAAACAGTTTGCGATGAACAAATTGAATTATTGGCTAATTTTTGCTGCCCTCCATCCCCTGAATCTGCATATTCAGAGAACAAACAAGTGGAACACCTTTACAGCTGGAATCAACATTTAGGGGCATTTATGTGGTAGAAACTGTCAGTGTTCCGGGGTTTGTCGTGTTTCTGAGCTTTGGTTGCATTATTATAGTGTACTGGTGCTCATGGTTTTTCTAGTGATGTGTTTCCACTGGGATTTTACTCTAGTTCCTGCAGTGCTTCTCCATCAGTGTTCCTGATGTTTCTCGTTATGTGCCTCTGAATACTAGTTCCCTGACTTCTTGCCAAGTCATGTCATCACTGTCTTTTGGTATTTTCCTGTTTTGCTTTGAAGGCTAGTTTAATTTAATGTCTCACTCTGGTTTTACTCCCTGATTTTTCCCTCCTTTGTGATTGCCTCTCTAACTGACTTCACCTGCTGTTAATTGTTTGATGTCCTTCATCACACCTTATTGTTCATTCGCCAGATGTTTTTCATGTCAGGCCTTTGCTTTGGATTTTCTGCCTTTTTTTCCTTTTTTGGAGTTTTGCAAGTTCGGACTGTTGCTCTTCTCAATCAAGACATCTATTACTATATTTTACTATGTGTTTCACTACTACAGGTGTAGCTCAAAAGGTAGAGGAGGTCACCTACTAATTGGAAGGTTAGTGGTTCAATCCCCACGTGGTCCGGTCTGCATACCAAAGTATCCTTGGGCAAGATACTGAACCCCCAAGTTGCTCTCCAATGCAACTGACAGAGTATGAATGTGTTTAAATGTGAGACAGAAAGCACTTAGAAAGTGTTTGTATAAATATGGGTGAATAAAGAGCTTTGAGTGCTCAACATAGAGTAGAAAAGTGCTTTCTAAGAACCAGTCCATTTACAATTTACCTATATCAAACTCACCCTCACTGCGTACGACTTTGGATACTGTGGCTCCTCAAACGCACAGCTTAAAGCAGATAACCCATAAGCTGGAGAGGGAATGGCGTCTCACTAAAGTAGAAGATGCTCATTTAGCCTGGAAAAAGAGTTTGTTGCTCTATAAAAGAGCCCTCCATAAAGCTAGGACATCTTACTATTCATCATTAATTGAAGAAAATAAGAACAACCCCAGGTTTGTTTTCAGCACTGTAGCCAGGCTGACAAAGAGTCAGAGCTCTGTAGAGCCCAGTATTCCTTTCACTTTAACTAGTAATGACTTCATGGATTTCTTTACAAATAAAATTTTAGACATTAGAGAAAAAATTATTCAAAACCATCTCCAAGATTTATCTTCATGTTCGGCTGCTTTCAGCACTGCTGGTATTTGTTTAGACTCTTTGGCTCCAGTTGATCTTTTGGAGTTAACTTCAATAGTTACTTCCTCCAAACCTTTAACATGTTTATTAGATCCCATTCCTACTAGACTGTTCAAAGAAGTCTTTCCAATTATTGATGCTTCAATCTTAAATATGATCAATCTGTCTTTATTAGGTGGCTATGTACCACAGGCCTTCAAGGTGGCTGTAATTAAACCGCTACTTAAAAAGCCATCACTGACTCAGCCAGGGTTATTATAGTTAACAAAAATGGACAAAATAATAACTGAAAGTGAAAAAACATTTTCATTAACTAAAATAAATAAAAACAATAATTAAAAGGAAAAACGGATAACTAACTAAAACTAACTGAAATTATAGATAAAAGGACCTTTGTTTTCATGTTTGTCATTTTATTTCAAAGCATTGTGGATTGATATGAAATCATTTTTTCCACTCCAGCAGTTTAAACTGGGAGCGCTCTCGGGCAATTGTGTGCGTGCGTGTGCTCACCGCAATGGTCGGTAAGGTAATGGCAGCAGTGTGCCGAGAAAGCAGAGACTAACAATCAGGAATAATAAACAAAGCACCAATAAGCACTCACAAATGTCAGCAAATTCCTGGAGGGAGACTGCTGAAACTATCATAATGGATGTGAGGGAATGAAGAAAGTGAAAGAACAGGGACAAATATGTGTGCAGCCAAAAAACTGAGACGAAGAGCGAGGACCGAAAAAAGTCCCAGCCAGTACCGCATATGAAACACCAACACGCGACCACAAGCTAATTAACACACATAATCCATCTACACAAGCATAAATGTGGACATGAAGTCAGCCACTTGGGTACGTTGTGTACATCAGCCCGCAAAGACCCAGTGCTCAAGTCTAATTAGCAAGCATCTAAATGAGCTAACGCTCTGAGCAGCTCCAAAACAGAAGCAGCTTCATGTGGTGGATAACATGAGGATGTACCTGGATTTGAGCTTTGACTCCTTCATTTTTTTTGTAAAACATTCACTGTGTTCTTATGTTATACACCACAGGTAGGTGTTGTTAATCTACTGCACTGATGCTGAACTTTATTGTAGAGTTTATTGGGTTTAGCAATTTATGTTTTTCTTTAGTGTTACACACATTTAGCATGTAATGTGAAAAGTTGGTTGTTGAATACAATTTTGTAACGGTATGCTTTGTCGAGTTTTTTTACACAGTAGTCACTCTTGCACCTTGAATCTTGAGCCTGGCAAAAGATGAAAAAATAAAACTAATACTAAAATAATGAAAACTAAACTAAAAATAAGCATTAAACCAAAAAAAAAAGCTAATAAGAATGAGAAAAACCACTCTGAAAACTGACAACAACTAACTGAATTAGAGAAAAAAAAGTAAAAATGAACTAAAACTAAACTATAATGTAAAATCCAAAACTATTATAACCCTGGACCCAGCTGTCTTAGCTAATTATAGGCCAATCTCCAACCTTCCTTTTCTCTCCAAAATCCTTGAAAGAGTAGTTGTAAAACAGCTAACTGATCATCTGCAGAGGAACGGTTTATTTGAAGAGTTTCAGTCAGGTTTCAGAATTCATCACAGTACAGAAACTGCATTAGTGAAGGTTACAAATGATCTTCTTACAGCCTCTGACAGTGGACTCATCTCTGTGCTTGTCCTGTTGGACCTCAGTGCAGCTTTGATACTGTTGACCATAACATTTTATTACAGAGATTAGAGCATGCCATAGGTATTAAAGGTACTGCACTGCAGTGGTTTGAATCATATTTATCTAATAGACTCCAATTTGTTCATGTAAATGGGGAGTCTTCTTCACACAAGGTTAATTATGGAGTTCCACAGGGTTCTGTGCTAAGACCAATTTTATTTACATTATACATGCTTCCCTTAGGCAGTATTATTAGAAAGCATTGCATGAATTTTCATTGTTATGCAGATGATACTCAGCTTTGTCTATTCATGAAGCCAGAAAAACTGAAGTTCTTGTACTCGGCCCCATAAATCTTAGAAACATGGTGTCAAACCAGATACTTACTCTGGATGGCATTACTTTGGCCTCCAGTAACACTGTGAGAAATCTAGGAGTCATTTTTGACCAGGATATGTCCTTCAATGCACATATTAAACAAATATGTAGGACCGCTTTTTTACATCTGCGCAATATTTCTAAAATTAGAAACATCCTTTCTCAGACTAATGCTGAAAAGTTAATCCATGCATTTATTACTTCTAGGCTGGACTACTGTAATTCATTATTATCAGGCTGTCCTTAAAGCTCCCTGAAAAGCCTTCAGCTGATCCAAAATGCTGCAGCTAGAGTACTGACAGGGACTAGAAAGAGAGAGCATATTTCTCCCATATTGGCTTCTCTTCATTGGCTCCCTGTTAAATCTAGAATAGAATTTAAAATCCTTCTCCTAACATACAAGGTCTTGAATACTCAGGCCCCATCTTATCTCAAAGACCTCATAGTAATGGACTACTTCTTATATATCGTTTTTCTACTCTAACTGAGCACTCAAAGCGCTCATACAACACATTTGCATTGATCCATTCACACAAGCACTTCCATGTGTAGCGTAGCTAAGTGCTTACTGTCTCATTCACAAACAGTCACACATATTCACACTCCAACGTTTTCATTAGAGAGTACCTTGGGGTTCAGTATCTTGCCCAAGGATACTTTGGCATACATCCCGGGGCAGCCAGGAGTCAAACTGCCAACCTTCTGATTAACAGGTGACCTTCTCTACCTCCTGAGCCACAGCCACCCCAGCTTAGTACCGTATCACCCCAATAGAGCACTTTGTTCTCAGACTGCTGGCTTACTTGTGGTTCCTAGGATACTTCAGAGTAGAATGGGAGGCAGAGCCTTCAGCTTTCAGGCCCCTCTTCTGTGGAACCATCTCCCAGCTTGGATTCAGGAGACAGACACCCTCTCTATTTTCAAGATTAGGCTTAAAACTTTCCTTTATGATCAAGCTTATAGTTAGGGCTGGATCAGATGACCCTGAACCACCCCTTAGTTATGCTGCTATAGGCCTAGGCTGCTGAGGGGGGTCCCATAATGCACTGTTTCTTCTCATTCACCTTTATTTACTTGTTTATACTTCACTCTGTATTTAATCATTATTATTAATCTCTGTCTCTCTTCCACAGCATGTCTTTTGTCCTGTCTCTCTCCACTCAGCCCCAAACCGGTCATGGCAGTTGACTGCCCCTCCCTGAGCCTGGTTCTGCTGGAGGTTTTTCCTTCCCACTGTCACCAAATTCTTGCTCATAGGAGATCATGATTGTTGGTTTTCTCTGTAATTATTGTAGGGTCTTTATCTTACAATACAAAGTACCTTGTGGTGTGTATGTAAATATGAATTGAATTTAGTTTTAGCTGCAATTTTTTCATAAAATGCTGGTTTGGCTTCATACATTCATTGATGTTTATCTGGTAGTTTTTTTACTCTTTGCTTCATCACAGACAGTCAGTAAATAAAAGCATTTTTAAATGTTTCCCACGTGTCACATTTTCAGACATGTTGATCCACAGGAAACACCGTTCAGTATTTAGACATGCAGATGACTTTTTAAAAGGATGCACACGCCTCCTAAAACCCATGGATCTAATTTTTAAATCAACAGGCAGTGTGTGAATAAGCAGAGTTGCAGAAGAACATGTGGCATTTGTCTTCCTCATGTTTGTCCTTGCAGTCCAGTTTTCAATTATCCTGTTGAGGATGGGCAGAGATTCCCAGACAATCCCATTTCCAGGAGGTAGGTGAGGCGTGAATGTGAGCGCATGGGAGCAGAAGAGGAGGACGAGGCTGGCATTTGACTCTGCTGAGTAAGCTGAAGGTGTGCAGTTTGCCAGGTGAGAAGGGTTACAGCGGGATGGGGGGTGGGGTAAAAGGAGGAGAGGTGTTATGCTGTATATTAACATGGGGGGAGGTCCATGCTATGTTCTTTTGGTCCATCTCACTGGGAGGTGAAATGAGGCCTGATGATGGCTCACCGTGGACAGTGTCATCATTAAACCTTATCAGCTCCATTAATGACATACAGACAACACAGAGGTGAGAACTTTGAAAGCAGAGTCAAGGTCTTTTTATTTTGTGGCAGACTGACTTCTTGCAGGAATAACGTGTGCTGGATCACCAAATCTGTTTATTTCAGCAAGCATTTCCATGGAAGTATTCCTTGAAGCTCAGGTACAAAACCTTTGTTAACAAGGTCACCTGTGCATGTCTAAGACTACAGAGCAGCTCAAGGCCATGACAGCATTATACAAATATTAAATGGTATCTCTCTCTCTCTCTTTTTTACAATGACCTGTGGTTATGTGAGTTATTTGGCCATAAAGGAAAATAAAACAGATTCTCAGATTTAATTTAAATCAGATGGAAAACAAAAATAAACAAAATTTTTATCTTTTTTGGAATATTTTCTACAAGTGTTTACTGGTAATGATTTCAAATAAAATAATGATATATTTAATTAATAATATAGCATAAAAAGAGAGAGTGAAAATGAGTTTCTGTTGTGGCGGTGAAATGTGGAGAAACTGATGTCATTTTTATGGAGACAAGTTCACAGCTTTATGTATTCAAACATGTTCATATGCCTGTTTGTACAGTGTGTGCGTGTGTGTGTGTGTGCACGCGCGCATGTGTGTGTGTGAGAGAGAGAGATGAGAGCACAGTGGCGTTCAGACGGCAGCTGCTGAGGCTAATCCTGTGCTTGAGGACGCGCCCAGGCCCCCAGTGTCATGCCAGCCTGCCAGGCCTGACGGAGGTGCATTCAGTCGGCCGCTTAGCATGTCACCCGTCCGCTGTCACTCAGCCTGTAATCACATGACTGACAGACAGGCGGTGCCTTTGATGGTGCAGCGGATTTTAGGAGAGCCATCATGTGTGTATGTGTGTGTGTGTGTGAGTGCCACAGGAGGGCTGCCTCTTCTTCATCAGGATGGATGATTCTGATCCAGCTTAGTGATGAAGATGATGATGAAGATTACCTTGGTGGGGCAGCCAATCGGCTCAGAGGGACCAAAGAGACACAAAGCCTCAAATTTACTGTGTGTGTGAGTGTGTTTAACCATGTCACACACGCCTCACACTTGAAGTGGTAAAATCTGAAATACACATGTAATCTCACGATTATGATAATATGCATCAAGTGTCTTCTTAGTTGACGGCATGCGTGTGACAGTGAGTCGTGTTGGAGTGCAACGGCATTGGTGGCGAGCTTGCAAGCGGAAATCCTGTCAGAGTGCCACCGCATCACGTTGTTATTGACTGCCACGTCTGCGGGAACAGGTGAGCGGTACCTACTAATGGTTAGTTACTGGTCTTCTAACTGTGACTCAGACTGCAAACTGCAGGAGTCACATGACCTACTGGGAACAGTCAGTGATGGCGCTTGAAGCATTTTGATTTCATTTTAGAAGTGAAACTTAATCAAACCTCACAAAGGATTCGAGCATTCATAAGTCACGTGACCTCAGATTATTTTTCAGCACAAATCAGCTCAGAGGAAATAAATTTTCAATTATAGAACAAATTATTCAGTCCAATTCTATGAATGTCCCTGAGCTCAAAGGGCCACTCTCAGATGGTGTTGGCTCTCACTGCAGTTATTGTATCACTTTCTGTTCCTGATACTACACACAGTGGTGTTTTGTGTAACTTAATCTGTTTAACTTGATTAATTATAAATATTTAGAAAAGGACTTTTTTCATAGTGTAATTTTTAGGTGCTTTATGTAAAGCACACTCTCTGAATTACTTGTAAATTATATTCATAGTATTCACTTATTGTGTTTTTAGGGGTTAGCTAGCTAGTATAGCTATTAACTTAGCTCTTAGCTGAGTCACTAGCTGTGTCCAAATTCAGGGGCCGCATCCTTTGAAGGCCACATTTGTAAGCCGATTACGTCACAGCGAGGCGACGGAGGCTGTCCAAAGTCGAAGACTCCTCCAAATGCAGTCGAGGAATGCATCCTTCTTTTCTCGAATTTGAAGGATGGGTCTGGTGTATCTTTCGTAGCCAACCATATCCTGTGATTCATGGGATATGGTAGTCCTCTCCTCATTCTGCAGATGTGTGGTGGAGAGCGTCCTGGGCTCCTGCATCACTGTGTGGCACAGAAGCTGCTCTGTGGCAGAGAAGAAAGCTCTGCAGAGGGTGTTGAAGGCTGCACAGAGGACTGTTGGAGTCAGCTTCTCCACCACCACTGAGGAACAGCTTCTTCCCTCAAGCTGTGAGACTGTTGAACTCTGGTAGGGCTGTGTAGTTGTATTGTTCTTGCACAACTCTGCATACATTCATGCTGCTGTTTCACAAACTTATTGCTACTATCATTTGCACAAGTCACTGCTGTGGCACCACAGGTCTCTACCATCACTATACATCCTAGTGTTGTAGTACTCGAGGTCGGTCTTGGTATCCAGACCGCTTTTTGATGGTCTTGGTCTTGTCATGGACTCGGACTTTGCGGACTCTGGATTTTATTTAAAGACCAGTCAAGACCGCAACTGTGGAAATATCACTAAATTGCCAGAATATTGTCCAGTTTATTTATTAATATCTTTGCTTTTATTGGATGTAAAACATACTGATTCAAATCCAACAAAGGATCCTCTGCCCTCTCCCCGGAGCGCACCTGCAGACTCCACCCCGGGTCGCTGCTATTATCGCGGCTTGCGCCTGTATCATTTCATCTCCCACAGAGCGGGCAGTTTCAATGTGCACGTTTGAGCTCTACGGTCGTGTGTGCGTTTGAATTCACGGGCTACAGAAATCGGAATGATGAGAAGGAAGAGGAAAAATGAAGATAAAAGCAAAATTTCAGGCTTCCGATTCAACAAAAAAAATCCCAGCATGAAAGGTAAATACCAACCTTCATTTATTTTGATACAGAAACTGAAAATTTAATGCAAATTTTAGGGCTGCAACGATTCCTCAAGTAACTCAATTCATTATTAAAAATCCTCGACACAAATTTGTTGCTTCGACGATTCATTTTGTCTCTGCAGCTCAGGTGTCTCCGTGTAAGCGGAGCATTTCATCCACATTAGCTCTCTGTCACTGCGACTATTTGGAAAAAATGACAGTTTAAGAGGAGTGGATCATCACTGATAAGTTTGCCCACGCCCACTGCTCTGTGCTGCGAGTGTGCGTTTGTGTGTCCGTGCTTGCGTGTCCGCAGGTGTGTGTCATGCAGAGATGGTCAGTTGCTATTTTTTCTTTACATCAGCTGTAGCCACCAGAACAGATCGCTATAACTACAATTTGCTAGTGGGGGGCTACCATTAGCACTGGCGATAGTTCGGTGCCGGAGTCCCCCCTCACCTTCAGTGCCGAGGGGCTCCGTTAAAATGTTTTTTATGCTTTAATCCCTGATTGGCGACTAAAAATAGACCTGCAGTAGAAACGTAATTTGGAGGATACTTGTGAATAAAAAGCATTACAGCATTAAGCTCATGCAGCCCCCAATTTTTCAACTAAAACAACAGCAGCTGTTTTATGTGGAGTCAATCTGCACACAGGCAGCAAGCGCGAAGAGCCCGTGAGCTCAGGTGGAGGGAAAAGAGCTCTTGTTCCTGTAACCACCTTAAAACCTTTACTGGGAAACAGGTGGAGGTCTTTCACCAATCCCCCGATCAGCAGCGTGAAGAACAGAGAACTTTGTAGCTGCTCCATCCACCCTGTTTGTTTCACACAGAGAAACATCTGCAGTACGGAAGTTAAAGTATGCTGATGAATTGTTAAAATGAAAAATATTTTTTTATATAATTACTTGATTAATTGATGGAGTAATCGATGGAATACTTGATTACTAAAATAATTTATGGTTGCAGCCCTACTTGTACTCAGAAAGCCATAGTCAGACAGTTTTCAGCACCAATGGAGCTGTGAAAGGCCTCCAAGAATAAAAAACTACAATTTCCAGCAAGATGATGTCACTTCCTGTTGTTGCATTAAAAACATGATAGTTTATGCTTACAACATGGTGGCTGATATTCAAAAGTAGGACCTGCTTTTAGCAGCTGATCATTAAAACATCTGGATTGTGTTTTTGTTGTGTATGTTTTTATGTGATTTCTGCAAACCCATTAGTGGAAGGAAGTCGCATGATATATAAGTGTAACTCTTCTAGATTATATGCAAAAATTATCACTCTATCGATTTAATAAGTCCTGATTTAGAGTGCTGCATTGGTCTTGCGTACTTAACTGAAAATCCTCCCTGAACCTAACCTGACTGCACCTCAAAACATGTAACTACATGTCCACAAAGACTGTGATTACTGCCTAGGCTTCAGAGGTGCTTTCCAGTCACATCATAGGGCCTTTCACTCAATTAACAAGCGGGAGCGGCATTTAGCGGTTACTATTAGCTTACTAATTAGCATTAGCATTAGCACTAGGCTGAAAAAAAAAAACTTGCTATTCAATTCAATTCAATTTTATTTATATAGCGCCAAATCACAACAAACAGTTGCCTCAGGGTGCTTTGTATTGTGGGTAAAGACCCTACAATAACACAGAGAAAACCCAACAGTCAAAACGACCCCCTATGAGCAAGCACTTGGCGACAGTGGGAAGGAAAAACTCCCTTTTAACAAGAAGAAACCTCCAGCAGAACCAGGCTCAGGGAGGGGCAGTCATCTGCTGCGACCGGTTGGGGCTGAGGGGAGAGAGACAGGACAAAAGACATGCTGTGGAAGAGAGCCAGAGATTAATAATAATGATTAAATACAGAGTGAAGTATAAACAAGTAAATAAGGTGAATGAGAAGAAACAGTGCATTATGGGACCCCCCCTATAGCAGCATAACTAAGGGGTGTCTTTCCACACACAGGATGCGAACTGTAGGCCTTGGTCAGAAATGATGTCTTCACGTACTCCATGAGATGAATCAGTCAATAACTGGGCAGTCTCTAGAGCAGAAAGGAGCTCAGGGAGAACAGGAAAGAGATGGTGCAATTCTTACCACGACAGCAAGTAAATGGTAAATGGACTGGTTCTTATATAGCACTTTTCTACTCTAAGCACTCAAAGGGCTTAATACAACATGCCTCAATCACCCATTCAAACACATTCATTCAAGCACTTCTTTCTAAGCTTAGGTGGTTTCTAGCTAACATTCACACATTCACACTGATGGTTGCATCAGAAAGCAACTTGGGGTTCAGTGTCTTGCCCAAGGATACTTTGGCATGCAGACTAGAGCAGCCAGTCCACCAACCTTCTGATTAGTAGGTGACCTCCTTTACTTCCTGAGCTACAGCCACCCCGAACTTCAAAGTTCAACCCATGATCTATGAAGCATGGGCCCAGTGAATGAAAGGAGAATGAACACTGGAAAGAACATAAAGGTGATTAGTAGGTCCGTTACCTGGGTCAGGTTCGTCCTTCTGAGTGTTTTAACAAAAGACTTGGTCTCCCAAGTGAGAGAGCTGATGATGCAGGAGGGGGAGGGATGATGGTGTTGTCATGACAGGATATCAGGATTTGTATTGCAAGAACTGGGTCTGTACGTTATGGAGAGGTTAAACCTTGTGAAAAACAGAAGCCACCTGACTTGATGAGCCTTGGGTTTCTTGGCTGTTTTCAGGTAAGCAAAGTTCTTGTGATCCCTCCAAACCACGAACGGCTGCTCAGCACACTCTGACGCCATTCTTCCAGGGCCAACTTGACCACAGAAGCTCTATATCACCAACATCATAGTTTCATTCTGTGGGTGAGAAAATAGCACAAGGATGCACTTTTCCTTTGCTTTGTTATGACAACACAGCCCTGACTCCTGAATCAGATACATCCATCTCAACAATCAACTGCTGTGGAGTATCAGTTTGGATTAGGATGGAGCAGAAGCAAAAACCTCCCCCAGAGTACTGAAGGTTTTCTGAGCTGACTTATTCCAAAGGAAAGGTACCTTAGAAGGGAGAGTGGTTAGTGGCAAGGCAATCTTGCTGTAGTTTTGGATGAAACAAGGATAGAACTTGTGAAACCAAAGAAACACCAAGGATCTTTTTGGGTAGCAGGTTTGGGCCAATCCACCACTGCCTGGACTTTATCAGGGTCTGCCTTGATCAGTCCTTTCTCTATAGTATTGCCAAGGAACGAAACAGAGTCAATGTGAAATTCACACTTCTTACCTTTGACATAAAGCTTATTTTCTAACAGATACTGCAAAACTTGGTAGACATGGAACGGATCTTCGAAAGACTCAAGGTAGACAGAGATAAACCGGTTTACATAATCATAAAGGACATTATTTACTAGAGCTTGAAAAACTGCGGGTGCATTAGTGAGACCAAAAGGCACAACTACATACAGTGGTGTGAAAAAGTGTTTGCCCCCTTCCTCATTTCCTGTTTTTTTGCATGTTTGTCACACTTAAGTGTTTCGGAACATCAAACCAATTTAAACAATAGTCAAGGACAACACAAGTAAAAACACAAAATGCAATTTGTAAATGAAGGTGTTTATTATTAAAGGTGAAAAAAAATCCAAACCATCATGGCCCTGTGTGAAAAAGTGATTGCCCCCTAAACCTAATAACTGGTTGGGCCACCCTTAGCAGCAACAACTGCAACCAAGCGTTTGCGATAACTTGCAATGAGGCTTTTACAGCGTTCTGGAGGAATTTTGGCCCACTCATCTTTGCAGAATTGTCCTAATTCAGTTACATTAGAGGGTTTTCGAGCATGAACAGCCTTTTT
>JAMQGT020009582.1:0-38251 GCA_024447675.2 Pterophyllum scalare | reverse complement strand
ACAAATATACAGTGAGGAAGGGAGAGGGAAACAGGGAGGAAAGACTGAGGTCTGACACATTACACTACACTGAACAGCATTATCAGCAGGTCTGATGGATTAAACCATCATCAGCATGTATGGGAGCAGCACAGTGCCTCACAGACATCTAGAAGGCCTGGGTTCAATTCCACCTTGGCCTTGGCCTCTCTGTGTGGAGTCTGCATGTTCGCCCCGTGTCTGCGTGGGTTTCCTCCCACAGTCCAAAGACATGCACCTACTGAGGTTAGGTTAATTGGTGATTCTAAATTGGCCATAGGTGTGAATTTGAGCATGAATGGTTGTCTGTGTTAGCCCTGCGACAGGCTGGCGACCTGTACAGGTGTACCCTGCCTCTCACCCTATGTCAGATGGGATAGGCTCCAGTCCCCCCACCCCCCAACCTGGAAGAGTGGAAGAGAATGGATGGATGGACAGCATGCATGGAGGAGGTCAGGAGAGGTCACTGATTGAGGTCACTGATGAAAAAATTATTTAAAAAATTTTTTTCTTCATAAATGCTTCACTGTACAGGTTTGTGTGATACTGACCCAACTTTCGCTTTTTTAATTATTGTTATTGTTTATTGAATTATCACCATAGATTTTAACTACAGTGGCCCCAAAACACTGCTGTGAGGGTCTGTGGGCACTCTGAAAGGATGAGCACTGCAAACGTCATCACGATTAAAGAATTAACAGCAGTTTGTAGCTGAAACATGAGTTTCAAGTGTCTTTGAGGGATATGTGTAGAGAGATAAAGGCGACGCCTCTGCTCGCCGTTTCTGTTTGATGTGGACTTTTAGCTCATTAGGCCTCATTTCCCACTGACCGGCGTCATGGCGACAGCCACTCTGGGCCTAACAATGAGCCGACGG
The DNA here is from genome assembly GCA_024447675.2 of Pterophyllum scalare. NCBI lineage: Eukaryota > Metazoa > Chordata > Actinopteri > Cichliformes > Cichlidae > Pterophyllum > Pterophyllum scalare. Next base: position 37,356 of record JAMQGT020009582.1, on the reverse strand, counting down.
CGAGTTAATGGCTCTGCTTCTATTCTCAGGCTCGAGGTCGTCACCGCAGCGCCGACACATCCTCGTCGGCCGACCTCTTAACAGGCTTTGTGAGAGGTGACAGCTGTGGGAAAACACTGGGGTTGGAGTTCACGGAGGAGTTCAGAGGTCACTGTCTTGTTTTACCATGGAGGAGGAGGAGGGAAGTGAAAGCCAACAGACTTCCTGCATCTTTGTGTGGCTACGCGAACGCTCAGCTCGGCTTTCGTCGGTTTTGCTGTTGAACAGATGCAGAGTATCTGAGCTGGTGAAATAACTGAGCGCCGCTTCCTGCCCGTAAACGCGACCCGTCTCAGACCGGCTGCTGATGGATAAACGGTGAGAGCGAGGCTGCGATCTGATGAGTGCCGCCCAACTTTCAGATGAAGGATTTTATTAGTAGATTTTATTATTGGTATTTCCTTATCAGCCTTATGAGTATCACTAACATCTGTCTGTATCTCCTCATTTTTCTCACCAACATCTGGACTGAGGTCAGCATACTAATGTACATAATCCCATATATGATCATTTTCATTAATAAACACTTTCAGTTTCAGTTTGCCTGTGTGAAAATGAAACGGATGTGAGTGGATGTCCAATCATCTTAATTTAAGACCGACTTTATTAACCTGAAGGTTGAAACTTCAGTCACAGCAGCCCAAACACAACCTATGAAACAAACTGATCAGATGTTGTCAGAGATGTTTTCTGTGTTGTACTGTGAATAAAATATGTAAAATGCTGTTGTACACACACTGCAGCAGTGGTGTGAGGAAAGACTGATGCTGTTTTCACAGTTTAGAGGCTTAAAAATGTTCAGGTCATACTCTCAGCTGTCGGGAAACTCAACGTGAGAGTCTTTTACAAAACTGTGCTGCAGGTACGACAGGCCAAAATCTCAGGGACTGTGATGGAGGCGTCGCTCATAAGGATCCTTCCAGTAAAGTAGATTTTTTTCCATGTGGCGCTTCCTGGCTTCTGGAAAAGTCTGTGTCTCTTAGGCGTACTTACTTTTTAAACTTTTAAAGATCAGCAGCAACAACACTTTGATGAGGTTGGTTTTTTGGTTTGAAGCTTATAATAACACGCCACACAGCCTCACGTCGTAAAAGGAGACAAAGGTGCGCACCTTTGATGCTGCAGCACAAAATCTTGGACCGTTCAGGCTCTTGGGATACGACCGCTACTTCACAAGTTTTCTTGGGATAGGTAAAAATTCATGGCCTCCTCCTTTGTCACATTTTTCAAAGCCATCCAGCAGGGCAGCCTGGGCCATAGTTTTGACACCCCTGCTTTAAAACATTAACTTCAAACAGACCATCAGATATCATCACAGAGAACGAGCGGAGTCCGTACGAGCCATCCGGCAGCCTCGGGTCCTCGGGTACTGCACTCCAGGCTGCTCCAGAGGTGGCCGTGACTTTGCCTTCAGGACCTCTTGGCTGTGGAACGAGCAGCCCGAGGAGGTGAGGTCACCGAATCCGTGACGTCCTTCATTTCACATCTAAAAATACACTTTTATAAACTGTGTGATGTCATCTCTGTTTTATTATGGTTCTTTTCCCGTCTCCTACAGTTTTTTGTTTATGGTGTATTTTTGCTGTTTTCTTCTGTCTGTCAGAGCTCTTTGTTTTAAAAGGTGTTATTTAAATAAAATTATTCTCATTATTGTTACATGATCAAAATTTCTAATAATGACATTAAGATGACTCATTTTCTTTCAACATGAGCTTCTTTCATCTCATTGCATGTTTTAAACATCTTCATATGCTTTTTATCTTTTCCTGTTTGTGAGATCAGTGGTCAAGCACTGCAACAGATCTTTGAAATCAGGGATTTGAATACCTCAGATTTAGAGCTCGTGACTCTTTAAGTACAGCAGAAAGCTGAGGTGTTCCTGTAAAGCGTCACGTGATCCTCTCGCCGTGTGCTGCACGTCCACATTAACCGAAACCTCCGTTTGCTCACCGGCCTTTGGTCACAGCAGCCCCCGATGTTAATTTCCACATTAAGCACACTGAGTATTATTAGTGTCAAGTGTGTCCTCCCGCCAACCCGCTCATTTCCTGCTTATCACTTACACAAATGGTGCTGGCCCGCCTTATTAAAGCCGATAATGAGCTTTACGCTGTGAGCCGGCCAATGGAGTGGATGCTAATGAAGACATTTATGAGAGTGAAAGGAAGCAGGAGGTGAGACGTGTTTCGGCGTGTCAAACATTCGCTGCCGATTCCTTCCACAGAGCTGCCACTAACGGCTTTCTTTAAACGACTTCTGTCCCAGTCCGTCAGCGCGCTGCATCCGTAATGAACCAGAAACACCATCAGACTATCACAGCTTTAGATCAAGCAACAGCAACGAGCTTCAATTTAGATTCTCAAACTGTGGAAACCTGTCACAGTCCTGAGCTGTGAGTCCAGGGTTTTATTCACTTCTGAAGTTCAGCTGTTGTGTTTGCTGATCTCTGTTCTTTCTTCAGAGTTTCTGGCTCTTACTGTGGTTTACTGTGTGAGTCTGACTTCATGTATTTCATTAATGTTCTGTTGAAACTTTATTATTACTTGTTATTTCAGGTCAGTTTTATTTATACAGCCCCAAATCACAACAACAGTCGCCTCATGGTGCTTTAAATTCTACGGTAAAGACCCTACAGTAATACAGAGAAAACCCAACAATCAGGCAACCCCCTATGAGCAGCACTTGGTGACAGTGGGAAGGAAAAACTCGCTTTTAACAAGAAGAAACCTGCAGCAGAACCAGGCTCAGGGAGGGGCAGTCAGCTGCTGCAACCGATGTGATAGAAATCAGTAAACAGCTCACAGCCCTTCAACCTGAGTCCATCTCTGCAGTCTGCGGCTCCGACAAACGAGTTTTTGTTCCCTACGTGTGTTTTTGTGTCGGCCGGCCTGAGAAACCTTCCCTGGGATCAACGAGGGGACCTGTGGACAGACGGCATATACAGACAGACGGGATTCACCGAGTTTCTGGCAGGACAGTGAAAGTCAAACATGGAGGTCCAAGGCGTCGTGAGAGGCCGACTGAGGCGGCGTCCTGAACTGCAGGTTGAGCTGTCCCTGACTGCGGGAGCGAGACAGCAGCAATGTTGGCAGAGCGTAACGCTGCGTCTGTCGACGGCGAATGCATCTCCCACCTGAAAACACAAAAACACACAAATGAATGAACACCGCAGTACTCCAGCCTGGTGACCAAAAGTGCAAGACTTTTACCAAAACCCAGCGTGGCCTCATAGGAAACATGAAACAGTCACAAAAAAGAAAAGGCGAACTGTTCATGTCACGGACCAAATTGTCTCTTCATTATTTTTTGGTAAGCTTTTCAGTTAGCATCACTATCAAACTAATTTATTTTAGCTTGAAGAATGTAGGGGTATAATTTCAGTTGTTGTATTTGTATTTTTTTCCAAAGTCCTCTGCAGGGATGCAACTGAGAAAGCTGAGCTTTGGAAAATTGATATTTTTAGCCAAACTGGGACCTTTGCCTGATCTTAATGGCTCAGTCGCACTAGAGGAGAACTAGGATGGCAACCGTTCTGTGACTAGGAAATTGTTGTAGCTGCCCAGTGTTTGCATTCAGTTTTGTGGGTGTCAACAACTGATTGCAAAGGAGAGGTGCGGTGACCAACTGGTTGCCCAGTGACTGCAGTCACTCACAGATAGGCAAAGGTTTGCACATAATTGCCATCTGATTAATAAACACAGATTTCCAACATATTACAGTCAATCTGAGGCAATTCATCTGCAACTGGTCTCTTGGCAAAAGGGGACTTGACTCACCTGGTTGCCAGCTGGTTATATTCTGGCTGTATTCCTGTATGAAAACAAGACTGCAGAGCACCTCTGCCTTTTTGCAGGTAAATTGCCGTCCCGCAGTAACTACGTCACTATTTGTGGAGGAATTTCTGTTTCAGATCTCTGAGACTCTGGTGGGAATCTGAGTGTAAGGAGTTAGTGTGAATTTCCGTGCATGTAGACATCAACAGGTTTGCAACTTTTGCAGACTTATCACATTTATTCTCTGTAAACAGACTGCATGTAATTGCCAACTTGACCCCAACCAGTTGCTAATTAATAGCAGCCTGACTCGTCTTATTGCTGTTTTATTTCCATCTTGAGGTGCCAAACTTAACTTTGATGAATGCAGTGAACTGTGAGTGGTTGCAAACTGCCTGCCGCATTTGTATCCACAAACAAAAAAGGTGGAAAACTGATGTTCAGTGGCAACAATCAGCTGATCACATTTAGTGAGTATTTCACCACCTGCCACGAGACATCCACACCATAGAAACAGGAGGAGGTTCACTACTAAGACTAACCTGTCCTGCAAAACAATCTTCTGATATCTGATTTTACAGACTATAAGATGTGCTTTTATTGTGAAAAGCAGTTTTCTTTGTCATTGTGGGGGTTGGAGTTACAAAGATTCCATCTTTCTTTTTTTAATAAACTGAAAATAATGGCAAACTTTATGTGAAGATTACAGGAGAGAAAGGATAAAATGCTTCCATAGAAACTTCACTCATAAATGTCATAATCATCTTTGTGCAGGGAGAGCAATGGCTGTGTAAAAAAAGTATTTAGAAATTAAATATAAAAATTTGAACATTTTTAACTTTGACAAAAAGATCAAACTGATGTCAAAATTACAAGAATAAAGTTTTAAAATGTAAAAAACAAAAAAAAATTTAACATAATAAAAGTTCAGTAGTATGAAGTACTGGCACAAATGGGCTTCCGTAGCCCATGTTTTCAGGTAGTGAAAAGACAAAAACGTGTTTATAATAATCAGTGGACAGACCTGACTGAGAGTCGGGTTTGTTGAAGACGTCGGTGCTGCCGCTCCAGTACTGAACGGCCGTCTTCCCGTGGTAATCTCTGACGCTGGTTCTAGCATCTGGTGAAAACAAGAACGCAGATTCCTCTGCATTAAAATCATACTTTATTGGCTTTGTGTGTAAAGCTCATGGAGTCAGACCGGCAGAAAAAATGAATGACAGAGCTTCAGGTTCGTGTGGTGGCCTTTATCAGCCCGGATCCTCAAAGAGACGTTTCATGACATGTTGGAAAACAGACTGAAGTACGTCTCCATCAGTGTATTTAAACTCAGGTTAAAATTCACAGGAGGACACTTCAGAGAGTCCTATAGACACAGGAAATGATGTCGACCTGTATGCCTCCATTTCCTGTAATGTGAAATGTGCTATTTAAGCTCTCGTCTTTGTATTTTGCAGCTCAGGGCTGCGGCAGTTTGGCCTGATCCTTAATTAAAGACATTTCAGTTGAATATCTGCTTTTATTTGACAGACTGACAGAAAACCTGTCTGTGTGGTGATGTGCTGAAGCCTCCCAGCAGGAGATTTCTCACTTAAAAAAAGGATTTGGGGGTCATTTTAGCGTTTCATTCAGCGTTTGTTTCATCAGCTAAAAGACAGAAATGTGCATCTGTGACAGGAAGGTTGCTGATATTAAAGGATAACTCTGGTTTATTTTTCCTTCAATAGCATCGGTTCAATTTAGTCAGAAATGAGGTGTTGAAGCTCTCAGAAAGTTTTTAACTTGTAAATGTGACTTCCTCATACCTCAGTGTCTGCTGGGACAGACTCCGGCACCCTGCAGCCCTGAGATGGATAAGCAGGATGGATGGATGGATGGCCAAAAACATAGAAATAAAAAGTCAGTTGTCTGAAACTGATCCAGTGGTTCAAGGTCTGTAGAGAAACTGCAGTTTTTTAAAGCTGGGAATGATGAGGGGACTGTTTTGAAAGTCTCCAGAGGGTCAAACAGACTTTAGCATGATGGCCTGATTTAGGTCCTCCTCAGACAGGAGGCTCTGAGAGTCCAGATGCTGATGTCACTGGAAGCGGCTTTCGACACCAACATACGAAGCATCAGGTCCACGGAGGCGATAAAGAAAAATGAAGTAAAACGATATCGTCGGCACGGTCTGAAGTGAGCACATTTTTTTTAGAAGTGTTGGTATGTTGTGTCCTGGACCTTCATGCACACTGTGTTTGTATGAACTCTTTTCTCTCCTTTTTGCTGTGGATGAATTATCCTGCAGAAGTTTCCAGTTTGACGGCATGTTAAAGACTTGCGGGAAGTTTAATCAGGACACACGCGGCTTGCGTTGATATCCCATCTGAGGAGGCTGGAGGCTGAGCGGAGCAGCTAATGGTTACAGGCGGGACCCGACTCTGGTCATTAAAGGCAGTTTAACGCCCACTGTCACTCCACCCACCGGCCTCAGAAGGAGAAATCAAAGCTCACCTCCACGGCAGCGAGGAGGCCTCATGTCAGCCAAACGTACTTTTCGTGAAACCGTATCTTCACTCCAACCACCAGCTGACTCCAGCTCCCAGCATCTCCTGTAATTTCTTCCAAACTTTCCTGGTTTCCAGCTGCTGATCTGGTGTAGGTTTCGGGATATTTGCAGTAGAATCCTGCACACTTTGGCTTCTGTATCATCTCAGGGGTCTCTGAACTCTGCATGCTGAAATCTAAAACATGCAAACTCATCTCCTTATCTTCTGGAACTCAGAAACAACAAGCTGGATGCTCCTGCATGAATCTGGGAGAAGACTGGACCTTTTGTTTCCGAACCGCTGGCGTGGGTCAGGAGCTGCACACGGTTTATGTCTTTGTGGTGTTTCAGACGAATGCAGTTCGAACTGAAGATATTTGATTGGCAGATCAGATCTGCTGGTTTCCTGCTGCGTTTTATTTTGGCGGGTTCTCCTCCGTGGCCATATGGAAACATGTTTTGTGTCTGACCCTGCAGACCATATGTGTCGGCAGCGGGTTGTGCGCTGTGACTCACAGCATATGGCTGTCAGTGGTTACAGGGGGATCAAACCGCCACTCCGCAGGGATCATCACAAGTCCATCATGAAGCGGCCTGGAGGCCTGAGGAGCAGGCGTGCCTCATTAGCAGCAATATGAACTCCCTGCCTCGCCTCTTCCTGAGGAGGAAGAGGAGGAGGGAGGAGGTGTGTGTTTGGACTGGACTTGTCAATCTGAGCGCTGGGTGGGTCTTTTGTCTGGTAGAGGCGATTTGCATCAGTGCTTCTTCACCTCTGCGAGCCTGTGAGGCGTGGAGGAGAACAATCCCTCGCTGTTTGATTCTCACTGTGTGAATATCAATTTGAAGGCTTCACACGAAGAAAAATCCTCACATGAAGCTCAGTGGAAAAGCAGTCCAGACACGATTGTGCAGTTTAAATCATATTCTGCATTTTGAATTAAAGGATGGAAAAAAATTTTGTTTGATTTTTAGGTAATCATAGACCCACAATTAGGACAAAAACTGCTGCAGCTTCTCTAACTTCTGCTACATGTAGTTTGAAGTTTAAGTTTCATCTGCACATAAACTGACACATATGTCACAGAGTGGGAGGCGACACCATTTAAAACAGCATAGGTCCCCATACGGAGCCAGGTGGTGCACCAACATTTATTTCAGTGCATTACAGATTTGCAAAACAGAAAATCAAGCTTAGATGAGATCAGTCTAAATGAATTTGTCATTTTCATGCTCTAGTTCTACTTTCAAATCATCTGAATGATAAACACTGCAAATGAATCGCACGTATGCAGTGTAGGTCTAGGCAAAGCACTAAAGTCATCAATTTATTTAATAAAGTTTGTAGTTATAAATATATTTAGGGTTTTTCTGACGCCTTGATACCAGAAAACTTTGGTGTTGAGAGGTGGTGAAGGTCGACTGACTCACTGTAAGTGTTGATGAGGGTTTGAACCACGTCCTGGTGTCCATGGATGGAGGCCAGGTGAAGAGCTGTGTAACCCTGTAAAACACACGTCATTCTCACTACAACAAACAGCAGGAAATGAAGGAGCAGCTCTCAGTCTGACTCCGTTCACTTTAACTTTGTTTGTTACATCGACAGGGACCCAACGAGGCAAACGCCCTCACAAAGACCCATATCTGCTTTTTATTGATTTTCAGGGGGTCAGTAGAGCCACAAAGACACACAACTACCACAAAGTGGACACCAAACAACCATAAAGAGAAAACAAATGATGACAAAGAGATGCAAAACCACCAAAGAAAGATGCCCACTACACACACAGACACTAGATGACCACAAACCACCAAAACACAGAGCCCTCTTTGTGTTCAGGTTGAGCTTGTGTCTGCTGACATGAACAGCTGGTTTACTTGTTACAGTGTTTACACACTGTCACATTAAGATGTGAGCACTTCCCGCCATCAGTGATAACAGAGGTTGTTGTTCTTGGTTTCTTTGCAGTCAGGAAAAATCTGTGATTGTGTCCGTCAGCCTGTCGAGCCTGATGTCTGATTCCTGATTCCTCTGAGCGGCGGTTGTGTAAAGTGGATGCGAGTGTGCGGCAGCCGTCGTTTGTACACCTTAACACTGACGACTCCCAGAGGAGGAGCTGCTCATCACACGGCGCCGCTGTCAGTGTCAAAGACAAGCAGACGCTCTCGTCGCCGTCACTCCGCCGTTTAAACCGAGCTTTGTGACAGCAGAGAGTCTGAAGTCAGTGTTCATTAAGAGGATGGGTCTGTAGTTTACAGAGCGCCGCGCCGCTAAACTCTCATCACAGTGTCGACTGTAAATGGGCCCCGGAGGCTGTTTGATGCGGAGAACACAAAGACGCCTCGCTGTCACACTCCTGCTGTCCTGTCAGCGTCTTCACCCTCACCACAAGACGCACATGTTCCCATTACATCTCTAAATAAAGCCCTATATGATGAAAACCTATAGAGATGAGTGTGACACATGATCAGAGGAGGCTCTCTCTGTGTGTTTTCTCTGTAAATGCTGGATCGTGTTGGGGTTTTTTGGACAAACAGCAGGTAAACACTCTGGACTAAACGCTGACAAAACACTGAAACCAGCGTGCTAAACGTCACTTTCAGGAGCTCGATTCACACGGGGCTGAAAGGCAGGAAGACGTCTCTTTGGACGTAAACACACCAACTGACATTTTGCTGAAAGGTTGAGCTGCTTTTATGTGTTCAGATGCACTTTGAGCTTCATATCGCAGGTAAAGGCCATCCCAGCAGGAGGTCCTGAGAGCCAAGGAACATCAAGGTGAGGCTTCAGCCGTGATCCAAGAAGCGACAGCGTTCAATCTACCGACACCGAGCTCAAAGATGCATCGGCTTATAAAGCGCAGCGTCGAACCCAGGGCTGCTTTAGGTTTGATTCACTGACATATAAAATCCAACCTGCCAGACTGTCTCACACCATAGACGGTAGATCCCCTTTTTCCTTTAAATCAGTCTCTGTTGGAGCAGTTGGAGATGTCTACAGCTGCTTTTGGACTTGTCAGAACTCTGAGTAAACATGCATTAAAGAGATTTACAGTTTACACACTGTTGGGTTTGCTATCCATTATTAATTTATTACATGTAGAAAAGTGTAATGTAGATATCTGTAGCTTAATCACAGCTACTCAGCTCTTATCACTGACTGCTATTCAAACTGTTACAGGTCAGTGTATCCACAGTGGAATTTGGACTAATCCTAACCCTTACAATTCCAGCTGTTCCAGCGGTTATTGTTATGAGCGGCACATGTTCACATGTATCATTATCTACAACTGGCTCGTGCCATCTCAAATCACCGTCGGCTTGCTCATCCATCTCCAATATACCTAAGAATTAGATGGTCCAAAGTTTGGACATACAGAATGACTGCTGTGAAATTTTTGTTTCAATTAGTAAAAACTTTTCAAGACCAAAGGTGCTTCTTCTGAACTGTGTATCAGATCCAGGTTGAAATACCTGGAAATAAAAGCTGAGATGCTGATCTTTTGTCTCATATTCAACTTTTAAAGTCAAACCCAAATTTTTTCAGTGTGCAGGAAAAATAAAGGGATCGGCTTCACTGGCCGGACAGTCCAGATCCCCAAGGACACCCAGAAGGTCCCCTCCAACTACCAGCCAATAATCCATCTCAGCACAACACGGGAGCTCCTGTCAGGCGTCACAGCGCCTAAGATGAGCAGGCACATGGCTCAATATATGAGCGGGGCCCAGAAAGGAATTGGCGGCAACACCAGAGGAGCAAAACAGCAGATACTGGCAGATAGATGTTACATAAAGAGTAACATGTTGAAATGTGATTCACACTGGTGAAGATCAGGAGTCAGAAGAGCCTGCAGCGAGCTGATGTTTGTGCCAAAGGTTTGATCCGCTGATTGGCACCAAATCTCTCGTTTGTGAACATTAAACCAGTTCTTTTACATAACAACCACAAACCTCCGAACAAACACAAAGACATCAAAATCCTGGTTTATCTTCTGTCTGAAACAAGCCATTCTTTGCTCCTGTCTCTTTAAGGCCCACTTCCTTCTGACTGACCAACATCTGGAAGCCTGCTGAGGGGCAGCCCGCAGTGCTAATGAGCTGTCGCTGACAACTGTCTACATAAATTTGTACATAAGGAGACAAAAACATCATTGAGAGCAGAAAGACCTTAAGCTCCATATTTACCTAAAACTCACTGCAAATAAACTGAAAATGTTCAGAAAGAGACAAAATACACAAAACACCTTCACCAATGACAAAAAGCCCAGAACCAAAGAGCGGTAACAAAGCAGCTGCGCTACGTTTCCACAGGCCTTCTTTCCCTCCATGTTGGTGTGTTTCCTCCAATCCTCACACTGATGATCAGCTTTCACTGCTTCAGCATTAACACTGCACAGTGCGCTGGATGAGAGCAGCAGCTTGTTTTAAGAAAGGAAAGAATGGCTGCCCGCAGACTGTAAATGCATGAACGAGGCCTCTTCACTTTATTTGAAACTGCAGTGAAAGTGAACTGAGCCGGTCAGGATGGGACCTGCGATTCGACTCTGCGCCGGAAGGCATTTCCCTGCGATCCTCTAACAGCTCCCTCTCTTCCCTCACATGTGTGACGAATGCCGTTTAACCACATTTGTATCTGCCATGCTGTTGTGTGGACTTAAAGGTGCATTAAAACATGACTTACCCCCTTCAGAGAGCGGCGAGCAGCATGAGAGAGGTCAGAGAAATACAGAGTTAAATGCAGGAGATCAAAGACGGAGGCAGCAAACTCATTTCACACCACTGCCAGAGGCAATTTGACTGAAGTAAATATTTCTCAGAGCTCTATTGACTTAAAAAGCGTGACATCTAAAGGGAGTTTGGTACGACAGCTCGTCTTTGTGGAGATTTCTGCAGCCACGCTGGTTCAGAAACCTACTTACATGCTGGTGTAGTGGATGAGCCGAGAGGGGGATGAAGAGAAGATAAAGAAAAGGAGAGAAAAACAGGGAAATTACTTTACTTTGGAATAAGAAGATATTCTGACTTTATGAACCCTTTTTTTTTTACACCTGAATGGTGAAGACAACATTTTTCTTTGCTGAACTTCAGACATTTACAGTGTGAGCTCACTGTCACGCTATCATTAACTCACAAGAAGGATTCATTACATCATAGCCTGAAACTGTACATGTTAACCCTGTGCACTCGAGTTGACCTGTTCTGTTCACCGCCAGCTTTATGATTTTACTCTTTCCAAGATTCATACCTTATGAATATATATATCGGCTCTCGAAGCCCCTCAGTTCATAAGAGTCCACTTTCTTCTGATTGGCCAGCTTCAGGAAGCCTGCTGAGGGGCAGCCCAGTAAGAACGTCAGGTTTTTATCGTTAGCAGGATTTGGATGTTTTTCAGCTCTGAGTAGGTCACGTGTCTGCAAGGCGTATATTTTAAATCTGAGGCGACACGTTGAACTGCAACTGTGTCATTTTTGAAACGGTCACGAGTGCTGCATTTAAACCCAAACTTTCCTTTTTCTAACCATAACCAAGTATGTGCAAGCTCTTTAACTGAATATTTAAAATAATACAAATGTTGCTATCCATTAATTTTCAAATTTACAGTTTTATTTAAAAAAGCAGACAGCACAGAGAATCGTTGGCTGCCCTCTCCCCTCCCTGATGGACATCTACACCTCCCGCTGCCTCAGCAGAGCCAAAAACATCATCAAGGACAGCTCACACCCTGGCTTTGAACTGTTTGACCTGCTGCCCTCTGGCAGGCACTACAGGTGCATCAAAGCCAGAACAAATAGACTCAAGAGCAGTTTCTTCACCAGAGCAATCACCACCCTGAACTCCCACACACCCACCCACTCTAACTGTGCAATACCCACATCTCTGTGCAATATTAATTTATTCATACTGAACAATAGCTATCACTCCTATATTGTACAATTTTCATTCACCAAGTGCAATACTCACCATCTACATTATTATTTGTATATACTGTACTTATTAGGGCCCAAGCACAACCTGTGCAAAGGCCCTATTGTATCTGCTTTTTTGAGGGACTAAACATGCTCAAAAACTCATGAAATTTTACACACCTCAGGTCTGGTGAAAATTTACATATTTTAATGTTTTCAGGCATGGCCCTTTCAAAATGGCTCTAAAGTGCCACCTTTAGTTTAATTCCTACTGCTGTGTTTCACATACATGGATGAAATTTTGGTACACATATGTAACATGTCGAGACAAACAAAAAAGACCACAGGGTCCATGCCCTAAACCCAACAGGAAGTCCGCCATTTTGAATTAACTAGGCGATTTCCTGCCCTCATACTTTGTCTAACTACTCCTAGGATTTGGATGGGATCAACTTAATATTGGATCCGTGTAATCTACACACCAGGGGCAATCTAAATTTCAAAACTGGTGAGTTTTCACCCAGGGGCGTGGCCGTGACGCCACACGGAATTTTGATCATTTGCCAGGAAATTTCGATTGGCTCACATTCACAGCTACATAATCCAATCTGGACCAAACTTCTTCAGTAGGATGAGGGTCCGTCCCTGAACACATACATATGACAATATTTAATGACAGTCACAGCACCACCTAGTGGGAACAGGAAATATCATGCTTTACACTTAGAGGTACAGCTCCTAGGTGAGCAGAACCATCTCAAATTTTGCCTGGAAAGCCTTAAGGACTTGGTCTTACATTTGTTTTCAAAACTGTGAGTTTTCATCAAAGGGCGTGACCCTGGCGGGATGGCAAATTTTGATGTTTCACCATGATGACAAAAATAGCAGTAACTCTGCACCAAACTACCAATCTGCACCGAACTACAGTGCTTTGATTAGCCTCCTGTCCTGAACATATTGATATGCATATAGTCAGTAAAAGTTAGACTGCCACCTAGTGGGACCTGGAAATACCATAAAATACCAAGTTTTATACATAGTGCCGGAGCTACATTTTATATACATATCTCAAGTTATGCAGGCTCATGTAACATCCTAAGACCTCCAAAACAGTCTCTTGGAGCCATACCCGAAACCCAACAGTAAGTCAGCCATGTTCAATTTAAGATGACATTTTTTGCCATTTTCAGGCCTCGTCTTTGAATGAACTCCTCCTAGGGCATTTGACCCAGTGAGACCAAAATCACTCCAGATCATCTACACAAATAGCCCATCAAAAGTTATCCAAGGTTTTATATAATCTCAAATAGGTGCTGCCATAGCAACCCTTTGATTTTGGAATTTCAATCATATACCACAGGACACCAAATTGTCACATCTCAATTGTCCAATCTGTCCCAAACTTCCCGTGGTTTATGACAGTGTGAGTGAGTCTGGTTGCATCTATCTACTAGCACTGCATCACACGCCACCTATTGGGACAGAAAATCAGAAGTAGACTGATAATTATCATCCCTTGAGCATTAAATTTTCATTGATGATTGCTGGCATTAACTACAGCATTATGACATGCAATTAGTGGGCACTTGCCGAGGCCACCGAATGGACGCGGGAGATGTTCGGGGGCCGAACGACGCGTACCGAGTAGCCCACTGGGTTGACGGCTTCCAGGTGAGCCCGCGGCCCTCCCAACCACGACAACCTCCAAGTGCGGCGGAGCTCGACTGTGCCACAGCTTGATGCGCACCCGGGTGCGAGGGCCCAATCATCGCCAATTGCAGCTTTCATTTTATCTTATTTTTTACAGTGTATATATTTTTATACATTCTGTTTTATTATCTGTATATTTTTAGAAGTTCTATTTTATACTATTCTATTTTATACATTCTGTATAATGACAAAAGGGCATTCTATTCTATTCTATTCTATTCTATTTAGTTCCGTTTATTTGCCTAATAAAAACAATGTGATTTCTAGCTTTAAACAAGCTGAAAGCAGTTTATAATTTATTATTTGGAAAATATGCACAAAGTTGGTTTCTCTGGATAGTTGGGACAAGCTTCATTCTTAGCTTTAAAATAAATCTCCTCATAACAGGACCGCAGTTTTAAAATTCCTCCACAGATAATAAATCATCAGTGACACGTTCACATTCAGTCATGACTTTACAAACAAAGGTGTAGCATCACGAGCTGCTGTACCATAGAATCTGTTTATTTTAATATGAAGTATTTGGGCTGTCCAAACCCAGATTCTCTCTGCAGCCTCTCCTCGTTTTCTCTTCTTGGAAGCCACATTCAGGTGAGCGTTTAAATCGCTGCAGATCTGTGACGGGAGAAACTCGGCAACTGCAGGAAAATCCATTAGAAAAGCATCGAAGCCCCTTCAGTGAATCCAATCGTTTAACTGAAACCTGAGCTATTTTTCTGCTCCTAATGCCGTGCTATGGATTATTGATTTCTGATTTGCTGGCTGCTCGAGCTGAGGGCCTTTTTATCAGAGCCATTACCTCCTTAACGATTAGAGACAAAAAGTTAATTATGTAATTATGGAGCCAATAAGTGACTTGTCTGCTTTGCTTTGCTCTGGTGGGGCTTAAACATTATCTCCTGTGTGCACATCATCAGCGGCAGCGAGGAGAGGCAGGAGATTAACACTTAGAGAGGCAGATGCTAAATTGAATTCTCCAGGCCCACGGCTGTCTGGGAAGCCATTAAGTAATCACAACATTGGCCCTTTTGAATCAATCCGCCGCACGCCGCTGTTCTGTGTGTGCGCAGTCTCATTTTTATCGTCTGTGAAGAAAAAGAAACAAACAAGTGCCGAGACCATTTATGAAGGGAATGAATTGGGAATAATCTGCTTTTACAAATATGGGCTATTTTCCTTCTTGTTGCTGCGGATCCCAAACTCACGGCAGCTCGGGCCATGCTCCAAAAAAGGAAGGGATTATAAACTCAGATAATTAAATGAAGGTTTTTAACTCCACTAAAGCGAGAGCTGATTCAGAGGAATGTGATCACTTCCTTTGGTTTCAGTCCTCATGAAACATGGTGGGGAGGTGGTACACAGGTAAAGGACCGACAAATTAAATTGTCTTTAAAACTGAGGAACAGGGAGCAGGATTCAGGGGAGGGGTGTGCTGTCCAGCTGCCCTTATCTGGTTGTCTGGTCAGCTCAGCTGTTGAACTTATTTTAAACAGTCTTTTGAGCGTTACATGATGATGACATGATGAAGAATCGTTTGTGTCCTGGTGTCATATCCATCTCCTTCCATGTAGATTTGGTAGAACTAGCACAAATCCATTGATATGAATGACATAAGTGAACAGGCCAACCCCCCCACTGACTCTTACCTTCTGTAGTGGAAGTAGGGTCTGGGGGCAAGGCAGACAGCTCTGGATGCTGTGGAGCTGTCCTGGTTGGCACATCACTGCAATACCACGTGGAAGTCAGGGGCAGGGTCAGGGAACCAGAGTGTTCCAGCTTCAGGGAGATCACACTCTGTTTGTCACTGATTCTGTTCATAACTTTTATGGACAGCATTTCTAGGCACAGCAAAGGGGTGGAAGGTGTTTGCTTCATCAGGTGGTGACCTCCAGCTCGCACTGGGATAGTTTGCAGCTGAGAATCAGCAATTCTCAGACTGAAGCCATGGTCCTCAGCCAGAACAGGGTGGAGTCCCTGCCCCAGGTGGAGGAATTTAAGTATCTTGCAGTCTTGTTCATGAGTGAGGGGAGAGGGCAGCAGGAGACTGACGGATGGTTCAGTGCAGCGTCGGTGCTGCTTTACCGGTCTGTCGTGGTGCAGAGAGAGCTGAGCATGAAGATCAAGCCGTTGGTTTACAGGTCGATCTACAGGGGTTGGACAATGAAACTGGAACACCTGGTTTTAGACCACGATAATTTATTAGTATGGTGTAGGGCCTCCTTTTGCGGCCAATACACCATCAATTCGTCTTGGGAATGACATATACAAGTCCTGCACAGTGGTCAGAGGGATTTTAAGCCATTCTTCTTGCAGGATAGTGGCCAGGTCACGACGTGATGCTGGTGGAGGAAAACGTTTCCTGACTCGCTCCTCCAAAACACCCCAAAGTGGCTCAATAATATTTAGATCTGGTGACTGTGCAGGCCATGGGAGATGTTGAACTTCACTTTCATGTTCATCAAACCAATCTTTCACCAGTCTTGCTGTGTGTATTGGTGCATTGTCATCCTGATACACGGCACCGCCTTCAGGATACAATGTTTGAACCACTGGATACACATGGTCCTCCAGAATGGTCCGGTAGTCCTTGGCAGTGACGCGCCCATCTAGCACAAGTATTGGGCCAAGGGAATGCCATGATATGGCAGCCCAAACCATCACTGATCCACCCCCATGCTTCACTCTGGGCATGCAACAGTCTGGGTGGTACGCTTCTTTGGGGCTTCTCCACACCGTAACTCTCCCGGATGTGGGGAAAACAGTAAAGGTGGACTCATCAGAGAACAATACCCCCCCGGGGTGTGGGTGCATTGGGGTTCCTGTGTGGGGCTGGATGTTCTGACGTGGGAGTTGATCAGCTCCCCTGGGGGTTGTGGCGCGGGGCTGCGTTGGCTTCTTTGGCGTGGGGGGGACTCTGTGGGGGTCGGATGGTCCTCTGGTGCCCGGTGCTCTGGAGCCCTGCTGTCGGCCTGTATGGGGGGGCTGGCTGCTGGAGGGGGGGCTGGCTTCTCATCGCTTTGGGTTCCCTGGGGCCCTTGCTCCTCGGCTGGAGGGGGCTCTGTCTAAGGCCTCCCTCTCCCATCTGCTGGGGTAGGGGTGCGGTTGTCTTTGGAATGAGTGGCGGCGGGTGTTCATAGGTCGTAGTGGGCCGCTGGTGGCCTGGGCTTCCTGGGGCTTTCGTGCCCGCCTCTAGCTTCTGGTGGGCGGAGCTATGTCATTCTGCCCTCATTGGTAAGTACATTTCATGACAGAAAAAGCTCCTGTAATCACAGCACAAAAAGGTTGGTTTGTGTAACCATGCTTCTGCTTCTTTTCTTTTTTTTTTCTTTTCTTTTTTTTTGTTTTGCCCACACAATTTTAATTTTGCAAATTTTGACACCATCTTTTATGTTTTATAACGTGATGAGTTATTTGGTTTACTCACTGGTGCTATTTCTTGTTTCTTCTTACTATTTTCTTCCTCTATTTTTTTTTCTTTTCTCCTCTTTCTTTCTCCCCTTTTCTTTTCTTATCCTTTCCTAAGCCTGTCAGGTCTGGCACAATTCTTAGATGTTAAATTGAACTCAGTGTCACACAATATGTTAAAAATAACACAAATAAAATAAAGGAGACACACTAACAAGAGGAGCCTATAGAGAACCTATAAAGCTCATCTTGAAATAGTTAATATGTTTGGCATAACAATGCATTCAGATCACTGTTCTGTTTGCAAGATCTGCCGGACATGACAGCCTTTAAGAAGAAAAAAAAAAGAGAACAATACATGTTTCACATTGTCCACAGCCCAAGATTTGCGCTCCTTGCACCATTGAAACCGACGTTTGGCATTGGCACGAGTGACCAAAGGTTTGGCTATAGCAGCCCGGCCGTGTATATTGACCCTGTGGAGCTCCTGATGGACAGTTTTGCATGGAAACAGGAGAGTTGAGGTGCACATTTAATTCTGCCGTGATTTGGGCAGCCGTGGTTTTATGTCTTTTGGATACAATCCGGGTTAGCACCCGAACATCCCTTTCAGACAGCTTCCTCTTGCGTCCACAGTTAATCCTGCTGGATGTGGTTGGTCCTTCTTGGTGGTATGCTGACATTACTCTGGATACTGTGGCTCTTGATACATCACAAAGACTTGCTGTCTTGGTCACAGATGCGCCAGCAAGACGTGCACCAACAATTTGTCCTCTTTTGAACTCTGGTATGTCACCCATAATGTTGTGTGCATTGCAATATTTTGAGCAAAACTGTGCTCTTACCCTGCTAATTGAACCTTCACACTCTGCTCTTACTGGTGCAATGTGCAATTAATGAAGATTGGCCACCAGGCTGGTCCAATTTAGCCATGAAACCTCCCACACTAAAATGACAGCTGTTTCACTTTCATTGTCCAACCCCTGTACATTCCTACCCTCACCTGTGACCACGAACTCTCGGTAGTGACCCAAAGAATGATGTCAGTGGAAATGAGCTTCCTTTGAAGGGTGGCCGGGCCTTGCCTTAGTACTGGTGTGAAGAGCTCAGTGATTCACATAGAAACCAGTCCACAGATTATGTTACAATCCGTGGTGATAAAAATGCTTTCACTTATCCAGTTCAGGGTCGTGGGGTGCTGAATGGGGCTGATGGGGTATAATGGTCGCCCTGCTGGGTGGACAGGCAGGTGGGCGCCATAAACTGTGAACATAACTTGAGAACAAGGTGACATAGGATTTTCAAATTGATACCATAGCTGCATCTACGAAAAAATCCCAGTGAACTCGACCTCAAGGTCAGAGGTCAAGTTTACTGAAAATCCTGTGAATACAATAGCTTGAGGAGGTCACATGGGAGTTTCTAAACAATGCCACAGGTGTATTTACTCAGGAAGGACATCATACCAGCTCTCACACTGATAGCTGAGCTGACAGTCTCTGACTCTTGTTTTGCAGGTTTCTCAGTGTAACATGCAGCTGTAGCAGCGCCACGTTTCAGGCTTTTGACAAAATGACATCCAAAGCTTTTTGCATTCAGTGAATTTTCATAATAATAACATATCGCTGTCAGATTGCTGTGACTGTGGATTTTCAGGCCAGGCCACAGTTTGATATCAGAAGTGTTAAAAAATGTTCCACGTTTATGGTTTCATTTTGGATTTTTTTGCCTTTTATGTGAACACGGCCTGAAACGTTCAGTCAGTATTTTTGCATGATGATGAGGTTCACAGGACTGACTCAAATGGTGCGCAAATTTAAGGGGTTACTTTTTTGATCATTATGAAGAAAATGGACAGACAGACGGACAGATGGATGCATGGATGGATGGATGGATGGATGCTGATGGATGGCTTGAATCTTAACTTTTCCTCTCGGACCCCCCAATGAATGTTTCTGCCAAATTTGAGAACAATCCACTGAACGGTTTACGCATCATTTCCGTGAATCGTGCATGACAACCAATGACATTGATAAAATGTAAGAATCACTGCTTGGTCATTTAAGGTGACATGATCATGCAGGTAAGAATGTAATTGTACTTCAGGAGTTTTCAGTTTTTATAATTATTTATTTGATACTTCGATTTGATTTTATTTAAGTCTTTGAAATTTTAACTCTGGGTAGCTCTGGGGTAACACTGGGCTACTGTAGCTCTGGGATAAAGCTGGGGTAACTCTGGGGTAGCTCTGGGGGCTGCCAGTGTTTTTATACTTGTCAGGTCCAGCTGATAAGTTGGAGAAATTAAAAATGCATCCCAATCAGCAGCTCAGGTGTCAGGAGGTTAATACTTAGCTACATTTCTGTATTACTTCAGGGACATTATGGGTTGAGTGGGGCTTTACAGATTTGAGTTTTTGAGTGTTTTATTGAGGAATCACTCTTAAAATCTGTGATCTCTGTTTTGAAATGAGTTTATAATCCTTGCTGCACTCAAAGCTGCCGTGAAAATGGCACACAATGATTTTACTTCTCATATTAAACCAAATTAAATGGCCAGTTTTCCTCAGTGAGTTGCAGCAGCAGGAGGGTGGTGGCTGAAAACACTCGACCGCTCGCCGTTAGTCAGCAGGTTAACACTCTGAACTTCACATGCAGACACAGTAATTGGAGGGGAAAGGCCTCGTGGGGCGTCCACTGTACATAACCTCGAGGTTAAGGGAGAGCGCAAGTGATTTAATAGGATAATCAAAAAGCCCCCGCAGGTTAGAGAGAGAGAGAGAGCAGTACAGCTGCAGTGTGGCGGCAATCTGTGAAATCCAATACGGGAGAAGCAGAGGCTTTTATTTTGGTGGTTTAGGTTGATGTTATATTAGAATTATTGTTAAATGTACCGTCTCCTGAAAATGTATGCTGCAGCGCTTTAGTTCAAACACGATTGTAGCTCCATAAGGAGTTCATAAACCTGTAATAAAAATAATTTTTATAATCATAAAGTGAGAGCTGTGCAGCCTGTGTCAGTGTCTGAAAATGGAAAATGATGAAGATCAGTAACAATGTGCGAAACTGAAGAGGGGTGGATGTTTGGTGTGTTTGTTTTTAAGGTGCCTGACAGGTGATCTCACACACACACACACACAGACACACACACACACAGATACACACACACACACTCACCGATCTGACGTTGACATCGGCTCCGGAGCGAAGCATCATGTCCACGGCCTCCTGACGGCCCTGCTTGGCTGCCCAGTGAAGCGCCGTCTGAAAACACACACGCACACACACACACACAGAGACACACACACACACACACACACACTCAGCATGGAAGAAACAGAGCTGAGCAGCTGCGTCTGATGTAGTTTGATTTCTGAATGATTTTCAGTTTCTAGTGAAGTTTCAGACTTTCAGTTTAGTCTGAGTTCGATCGCTCTCCTTTCTTCTCTTCTCTGTCCTCTGACCTTCCACAGCTGCCCCTCTCTGATCTCGTCCTGCTAAAAAGGAGTTCTTCCTCTCCACTGTCACCAAATATTGCTCATACATTGCAGTTCTGTTTGGAGATTTGTGGTAAAATCGCCATTGGATCCATTTTCTGCTATTTAAGTCCTAGGCCAGAAGCTGAGGCAGAGACTCCCAGACCTCCCCTCCTCCTCGTCCACCTCCTCCTCCAGCTCTTCTGGAGAGACAATCTTTCCAGCATTTCCTGGGTCTGCAGTGGAGTCTCCTCCCACCTGAACATGCCTGAAACACCTCACCTAGGAGGTGTCCAGGAGGCATCCTGGTCAGATGCTCGAACCACCTCGCCTGGCTCCTTTTGATGTGGAGGAGCAGCGGCTCCACTCCGAGCTCCTCGTCCTCTCTCTTGAACCGTTGGTGGCCAATTTTAAAAATGTTTCTAAATTAATGGCTCCGAAAGTGCAAACACAAAATTTGTCAAACTTTGAAAGGCTTTTAGTTCTGTCTGCTGCACCATTACAAATATGTGAAATTAGAAGGTTGTAAGAGTTGCCGCTGCTTTGTAAAGAAAAATAATTACTTATAAGTTCATGCTTTACTAGTTTCACTATAATACAGACCTGAGAATAAATGGCAGTTATTCTTATAATCCTTCCATATAAATTTACAGAAGGTCTCTTAAATTAAACACCTGGAAATGATTGTCTCCTCAGATGAAGGGTCCAGAATAAAAAACAAAAACAAAAAACACATCAAGAGATGTTTCCTTCTAATCTGGAAAGAGGGAATGTTTGCTAAAAAAAAACAACCTGAAATGCTTTTGTTTTCTCTTTGTTTCAGCTGGAAAGTCCTCTCCTCGCTCACAGGAGAGGTGAGCATTCCTTCAGACGTGGCAGGAACCTCCTCAAACAGACAGAGAAACGCAACTCATTTGAATAAAGTCCCGCTTTGAAGTGAATTCATGGTTAATTAGTTTAAACAGATTTGGCTGCGAGCTGCACACAGACACACAAACTACTGTGAAATAATATGAGCTTTAACTCAACCCAACAGGAGTTAATTCTCTGCTAAAGAGCCACATTCAAGGACAGTTATCCCATCACCATTGTGTTGTATTAAAACGTGTTGCTAATCGTGTTTCTAAATGTGCTCTAATCAGTCTGAATAAGCGGGATGTGTGAAGGACACAAGGATACGCGTTCATTCACAGCGAGCTGCAGGGACAAACATTCAGAAACATTTATTCATCAATTGTTCTTTTATTTAAATTTGCTCAGTGAAGGAACTCAAATTAACTCTGATTGGAGGTGATCATTTTATCCTGCTAATCAAAGCTCAAAATGACACGAGCAGCTTTTCTGATCTGCAGTAAAAGTCCACATAAGCCAATATGTTCTCGTCCCAGAGGGCCAAACACCACCGTTGTGTCAGCTCTCACTGTTATGCACTGGCAGCAGCAATATTAAAAAAGTAAAGTTTTAAATTCAATTAAATTTTATTTAAATAGCACCAAATCACAATGGTAGTCACCTCAAGGAGCTTTATGTTGTAAGGTAAAGACACAATCAGAAGGCCCCCGATGAGTGAGAACCTGGCGACAGTGGGAAAGAAAAACTCCCTTTTAACAGGAAGAAATGTCCAGTAGAACCAGGCTCAGGGAGGGGCAGTCATCTGCTGTGACCGGTTGGAGTGTAACCAGAGTTTGTTTTATAAATGCAGAGTGGGGTATAACCAGAGTAAAAAGAGGTGAATGAAGAAGAAACACTCAGTGTATCATGGGAACCCCCCAGCAGCCTAGGCCTATAGCAGCATAACTGAGGGAGGGTTCAGGGTCATCTGATCCAGCCCTAACTATAAGCTTAATCAAGTTTTAAGCCTAATCTTAAAAATAGAGAGGGTGTCTGTCTCCTGAATCCAAGCTGGGAGCTGGTTCCACAGAAGAGGGGCCTGAAAGCTGAAGGCTCTGCCTCCCATTCTACTCTGAAGTATCCTAGGAACCACAAGTAAGCCAGCAGTCTGAGAACAAAGTGCTCTATTGGGGTGATACGGTACTATGAGGTCTTTGAGATAAGATGGGTCCTGATTATTCAAGACCTTGTATGTGAGGAGAAGGATTTTAAATTCTATTCTAGATTTAACAGGGAGACAATGAAGAGAAGCCAATATGGGAGAAATATGCTCTCTCTTTCTAGTCCCTGTCAGTACTCTAGCTGCAGCATTTTGGATCAGCTGAAGGCTTTTCAGGGAGTTTTTAGGACAGCCTGATAATAATGAATTACAGTAGTCCAGCCTAGAAGTAATAAATGAATTAGCTTTTCAGCATCCCTTTGAGACAGGATGTTTCTAATTTTAGAAATATTGCACAAATGTAAAAAAGCGGTCCTACATATTTGTTTAATATGTGCATTGAAGGACATATCCTGGTCAAAAATGACTCCAAGATTTCTCACAGTGTTACTGGAGGCCAAAGTAATGCCATCCAGAGTAAGTATCTGGTTTGACACCATGTTTCTAAGATTTGTGGGGCCGAGTACAAGAACTTCAGTTTTATCTGAAAATTAGAGGTCATCCAGGCCTTTATGTCTTTAAGACATTCCTGCAGTTTAACTAATTAATGTGTGTCATCTGGCTTCATGGATAGATAAAGCTGAGTATCATCTGTATAACAGTGTACAATATATGCAATGTATGCAATGCTTTCTAATAATACTGCCTAAGGGAAAAATGTATAGTGTAAATAGAATTGGTCCCAGCAGAGAACCCTGTGGAACTCCATAATTAACCTATGGAGCCGACCCCGAAGCAAGGATCCTAGGGTCAGCTGCAGGGGCAGTAGGGAGACTTCCCTGTCTGTTGTTCAAGGGCTACAAGGGCTTAATGGAGCGAAACATCGATGAGTGGTGGTTCCCGGCTGACGACCCTGCAATCAACCCATTGGCACCGTCGGAGGTGCACCAGGCAACAATGCCCAGTAAGTAAACCATCACCTGTGTCTATATGTAGTGTGTGAAGACGACTCCCCATTTACATGAACAAACTGGAGTCTATTAGATAAATATGATTCAAACCACTGCAGTGCAGTACCTTTAATACCTATGGCATGCTCTAATCTCTGTAATAAAATGTTATGGTCAACAGTATCAAAGCTGCACTGAGGTCCAACAGGACAAGCACAGAGATGAGTCCACTGTCAGAGGCTGTAAGAAGATCATTTGTAACCTTCACTAATGCTGTTTCTGTACTGTGATGAATTCTGAAACCTGACTGAAAGAGCAGTAAAATCTACAGCAGGGAGTCACGGGGTGGCGTTGTAGTCAGCCAGTCCTGTTTTGACCTAAAATTACTCGGCCAGGTTTACTTAAACATTAGCAAACTTCTCAGTTAGGTTTAGACACAGAACATTAAAAAGGGTAAAAATAAAAAGTGTGACTAAATGTGACGCCAAAGGGAACTTTACAACCATCAGCATATTTGGCAATTTGATAGAAACATCTCAGTATGACCATAACCCATTCCATCCAACCATCCATCCATCCAGCCATGACTGGAGGCGGGGTATACCCTGGACAGGTTGCCAGTGCATCATTGACAACCATTCACGCTCACATTCACATTAGAATCATCAGTTTACCTAACCCGCACATCTTTGGACCTGCACTGGATGACCTGAATGAAACCCTTGTGCACAAATATGAGACACCATAGCCTTTGACGAAACAGCTGTATCTGACACCCTGGGAATAAGAAAGAGCACTCCAAAAACCAGCCAAAGTGGAACTCTTCTGCTTCTCCACATTTTCTGAAATATATCACAGCATTGTATATTTATACATATGGTTACATCAAGTAAAAATAATTTCTGTGAGCCAAAAACTACAATCTCTTGTTATATTTTCAGTCACTGGGTGCTGTCCTTCAGCAGGCTTCCAAAAGCTAGCCAATCAGAAGAAAGCTTGGGGGGGCAGGAATAAGAATGTGGAGCTGAAAGCAGCCGATCTGCTGTCAGAATATTTTATTTCTGTTTGCTTTCGTCTGGAAACTCCTGATTAGCGGCTATGCACACAACAGCGCTACTGATACTACAACAGGCTCTACTGCACAAACACTGCACACTGGGACAAAAAGATGGACTTACAAACTGTGTGTCCGAGGGATATGAAGAGGATAAAACAGAAAAGATTAAACTTCAGCAGGAGAATGAACGTCTCATTATTGTTACTTCCCTATGGTCCTTCTCTCTACTTTCCTTTTCTCTCTTCTGGTCTTTTTTTGGGAATCGTTTTATTTCTTTGTAGTAATTTTTTGTCTATTGTGGTTGGGTTTTATTTTGCCCCGTTGTCCCCAGAATGTAATCCTACATGTGGCAAGGATAAATATCAGTGTGCATCTAGGAGGAACCGTGGTCATTTTGGTTTTTAACTTCTTGTGGTGGCGTTAGGCATCTCTGTGCCTGTGCGATATATAAGAATTATCAGGACTGTTGGTCCTAAGTGCATCTAGAAGAAGGAATTAAAGTCATTTTGCATTAACACGGCCAACATTTCAGTAAATTTGCAGCCTGAAATGACGTTCTCACAGAGATATTAGAGGTGTCCTGATGTGAAACAGTTTATTTCCAGAGTGAGAGCTCGTCTGTTTCAGTTTCCATGTAATCTAGAAAAAGCAGGGTTCTGCTTTTCCTCCTCAAACTGCTTCATCACTCAGAGAGTTTGGAGACAGCTCCTCCTCCTCCTCATCACCTCCTACTGCTCCCGTTATTTGGACCCCTCCCTCGTGTTGCTGCTCTAAACTGGATTAAACAACCCGAACATTGTTTTCTGCTGTTTTCCGCCCATTTAATTACGCCACACTGATGTTCCTCATTCAGCCAACAACCGGGAGCGTGAAAACCAAGCAGGGCGCCACATCACGGGGACAGGAGGGGAAAAAACCTGTCAGTGTCCACAGGATGGTTAATGGAGGTTTATTTTGGCGGCGTCCCCATGTTGGCGGCGAGGTGCGGACTGACCGCTGAGCCCAGAGTTTTCATTAGAAGGTGCTAACTGAACCCGGCCTCACCCGCCGGCCTCTTCCAACACTCGGCCAGATTGTTTGTGCCTCCATCTGAGTCTCACACACACACAGGCAGGTACACAGGGCTTCAGAGGACATTACACTGATTTACATTAATTTCCTCAGGTCAATCAGAAGCAAAAGTTATGTTTCAAAACTCAAACATGGACTGATTTTACCAGAAACACTGGAGTGTGGCCCCCTTTAGCCCCTCTCTCTCATGGTAGTTTGCAGTCTCTTTCATTGGCGTCTTACTGTGGTCATTCTGTGATTTTATGCCTGCTTTAAGGTGGTTTATGTACTAAAAAACTAAACTAAAAAGCTGCTGTGGGGGCAGGGGGAGTAGAACACCCTGAAATATTTTAAATAAAAATACACTTTGAATTGAAAATACACTTTGAACTGTGTCAGAAATCAACTGTTTGGATCAGTTTCTGACATCAGAGGTATCCATTCATTTACAGTTTCATACATTGTTTAGGCTCTTCTAGCAAATCTAACAGCAAAGAAGAGAAACTGATGTTCCTGCACATTTCAGCACCAACGTGGAGAAAAGTCTGAACATCTGGAAGGATTCTTTACCTCTGCGAGAGAGGACATATCTTCACAAACACGCCGTCTTAATCTTCTCAAGGAAATTTCTGGATGCAGAGACTCAGATCATGCATGGAGTGGAGGGATTTTCAGCCTCTTTGGTTCGCACTCACTGTTTTTTGTGTTTGTAGGCGGTGCGGTCCTTTAAATGGTTAACAAGCCAAGTAGAAAACAGGCCAACTCAATGAGCCACAAAAGCTCCGTGTCACACATTTGCAAACATGACGGACACCTGTCCGCCTCAGCGGGAAGCTCAGGCCTCCGAGAGATGCCCGCAGCCGTCGTCCTCTCACAGATCTGGGGGGAGCGCCGACAGTGACCCGGCACAAACCGCCAACTGCCTGCCAACAGTCGGGCTCGGTGCGCCAGGCATCTGTCGGGCCTTTGGTGGTGGAGGAGTGGCGGGGAGGACGAGTTAGCGCCACTCGCCTGAAAGCAGCAGGCAAAAAGCACATCAAAAAGGCGTCAGTTTCACTCCTTCCGTTTTGATCAAGTGAGGCATGAAAAGGAGTGCAATACTGTCAAGTGGTGCGAGGGTTACACCATTGATGTTGTTATTTCTGCATGGAGAGGTCCATGCAGCTAATGGGGAGGGGGGGCATATTAGGCGAGGCCATATGGAGGGGTCCTTTTGCAGGAGCTCTTGAATAGGAAGCTTAGAGCCCCATAATGCCGTGTGAAATTCTACTTGTGAGGAGTTTTCAAAGACAGCCTGCAACAGCTCCACCATATGTGGCACTCTGAAATGCCGCCTCTTTATTGGCTGTGGAATCACACTTTGACTTAACAATAAATGTGAAGAACATATGCTGGGACGGGGTCTCAAAGAGCCGCTGCAGGAAAATAAAGGAAACCACAGATCGATGCAGAAACGCGGCACACAAACGGGGACGATCACACTTCATCCCCTTTACTGAATCCTCCTCACAACACCGTGAAATCAAACCTCCAGAAAATAAAAGTAAAGAGGCTCCAGCGAATGGCTGTGTGGAGAAATTATCAGTCCCTCCCATCTGCCGAGAGCCGAGCCGCCTCCCTTCAGGCCTGCTGTCTGCTCAGATATTAATTACCATGTAATTACAATATCATTACACATCCCCGCTGTCTGGATGCTGGGCCGCTCCAATCACACGCAGCCCTAATGAGCGTGGACCCGACATCCTAATGCAGCATCCGAGGTGTGAGATGTCCGGCCCCTTGGCACCGACATGTATGGGCCCCCCAAAATCTCCAGCACACGAGCAGGACCCCGAGACACAAAACATCCACACAATGAGACACAAAAACCAGCCACAAAGACACAAAACCACTACAACAAGCTGACGACAAAGACACAAAGAAAGTGATGCGGCCGTGCTGTTTCTGCACTTCTTTATGCTCATTTTAAGTCTCAGTGTTTGCGGCTCTTACTTTTATTTTTTGGATCTCTAGCTCGTTTTCTTTTTCACCTTCATGGCTGTTTTGCATCTCTTTGTGGACAGTTTGTGTGTTTGTTGTTGTTTTGGGCTATTTTGTGTCTTTCTGCCTGTTTTGCATCTTTGTGGCCATGTTGTGTCTCTCTGTGGTTGTTCTGTATCTGTGTTTTTGGTTCTTCGCTTGGTGGGCTTTCATATTTTTGTGGTGATTTTGTGTCTCTTTGTGCCCATTTGCATCTCTTTCTGGCTGCTTTGTGTGTCTCTGTGTTGTCATTTTGCTTCTCTTTGTGGCTGTATTGTGTCTTTTTGTATTTTTGCATCTTGGCTTAGTGGACTTGAATATTTTTGTGGTGGTTTAATGCTCTTTGTGGTGGTTTGGTATCTCTCTGTGAACCCCATGTTCAGTAATCCCTCCATGCTGCTGTAATTAAACTGATGGCAGACGTCTGGAGAGAGAATGATGGTAACAGTGAGCTAACAGAGGTGTTGTGTATGTGCTGCAGTGTTTTCAGTGTCTTGCCGCACAGAGCTGTCAGGCTATTTGAAGGGAGGGCTACACGCCTCGCAATGCAATGCTGCCTTTCTGCAGGGTTTGCAGACAAACAGAAAATTGGACGTCTGTGTGAGTCCTATTTACATGAACTGAATTTTACATTAACCCCACCCTCCCCATGCGTGAACATCCAACTCATTTAAACTCGCCGTGACGGCGGTGAGACAGGAGGTGAGGGAGCTGCTCTCTGTGATTCTGGTGCTCGGCTAATTGAGGCAGAAGTGTTCCTTCGTGTTTAGATGATTCATGTTGACGAAGCCAAGAAGAAAAGACAACTCACCCCCTGCACATACAGCAGGTTTACATCACAGGAGGTCATCAGCAGCAGAACAGAGAGACAGATGAAATGACTCTGAAACAGCCTGGATGTAAGGAGGACTGAAAACAGACATGAAGCCTTAAAGGGATAAAAGCTGCATGTTACTGAACAGGCTGGTTCACTGCTGGAAGGGAAATGATGGGCACTGATGGCAGAAATATTAACACTGTACAAACACATACTGTGCTAAATGTCCCATACATTTCTGTTTAAATAGCTTCAGGTTGATTTCATTGGATGGTCATTTACTTTCACTCATTTACAGTCATCAGTGGCTCAATACTTTCCAACTAAAGATGTTTCAAAGTAGATCTCAAAGCAATTAAACCAAAGATGAGCCAATGAAGACCAGTCACTGAGCCTTTAATATCCTTTTCCATTGTTTAAGTATTGCTATATGTATGCATTCAATATTTTCTTTCTCGTTTAGTGCATGCTTTGGCTTCCCCTTAGTCTGTAAGAGACATATTTTACAAGCAAATAAAGCCAGGTTTACATGCATGAAGTGGCTCACAGCTTATTGCAGTGAAAGAAAGGGGAGGGGCTCTGGTTGCTAGGGGAAGATGTATTTTCCCCTCCCAGTTGGTGAATGGTTGCTAGTAGTCTGGATGAACAGGTATATGGTGCTGCATTGGTTAGCAGATAACCGTGGTCACCTGTGGAAGACTGAAAAGTGTGATGCAAACTGGAAATGAAACACGTTCGCCTCCAAAGTAAAGGTTTTAATGGTGAGGAAAACCTTTACTTTGAAAGCGAACGCTCTCTGTTTCCGGTTTATGTGGCATTGTTTTTCACCACAGCTCACAGAGTAATTGGTACATGAGGGTCTGCAGACATGCTGGCGTCTTCCAAACAAACTACAAGTGACTGTGACAATCTGCTAGCAACCACAGCAACCACTAGGTATTCAGTGGAACAGCCTCTGATTTGACACCAGTACCTACCAGCAATCTGCAGCAACCACTCCCTACTGACCAGAGGTCACCGGGTGGTCGTTGACTGGGCTCTGAGCCTGTGCGACTGAGGCCTTGAATAGATAATTGAGCCTCAGTTTATTGGGTTCATATTTTGACTACATTTAGTTTTTTTCATTAGGGTGTGTTTGTTTAATGGTCTACGGTCTTTACCTCAACCTAACTGGACCTGTAGTAAACCAAGCCCAGTCTAAATATGATGGTACCACACAGGACATGAACCTTGGTGTGCTGGATCGACGTTTAGAACCTGGTTCGGCAATCTGGCTCCACTTTGTCATAATTTGTGATTTTCTTTGAATTTTAATTGATTTTATTGACATTTTGATGCACTTCGGTTTGTTTTGGGGCATTTTGTCCACCGTTCACTGTTTTGTAATCTGATGGATTCTTTCTGAGTGGTGGTAGAACGGTTTTATAATGTTGTCCACTGTAAAGCCTTTTAAACAGTGTCTGTACGTAAACGGCTGCTCGGTGTGGTTTCATGTTGTTTCTTTGGTCGAAATTTGAGATGGTGACTGGAGCAACACAAACTGGAGAAACACAGAGAGTTTATGACCTAGTTTAAAAATATAACCACCTAAAAACACAGTTTGCATGTATTGATGCACATGCAGTCATCCAGGTAAGGAAATCCCAGAAAGTTGATTCTGGTCATTTGGACCTGAGTTATGCTCAGTTTTATTTAGAAAAACGTGCTGATGAGAACTCTGGACTGGCTTCTGTTGGATTCAGTCCAATTTTTAGCAAACATCTCTTCACAGTTCTTCTCATATTTTACTCAGGAAGTGTCCTGACAGTAAAGTTTACTAAGTTTACTGTCAGGACACTTCCTGATGGGACGTCCGTCCCTCCTCCTGATGCTCTTTCTGTTTATCTGATCATCTTCCTCATCCTCACCTGCTGCCCGACTCTCAGCAGCTTCTTATCCAGACTAATAGGATCATTACTTTACCCCCCCACACACACACACCTCCATTCATTCGGCTGCCTTCCCCTTTCTTTCATTTCAATAAGCAGATTACTAACGTCTTTACTGCTCTTTGAACGCTTAATTTCCTTAAGCCAATTGTTTTCTCAAAGCGTCTGGATCTAAAGCCATTTATCGACTTTCACTGGCAGCATGGGGAGGTGATGGCCGAGTGACGGGCTGCTGGGAGCTGACCAAACATGGAGCTGCTGGCACATGGAAAGCTGAGATTCACCCCAAATGCAGAGTGGAACCTGGAGGAACATTTATTATTAAATAAACTGATTATTAATGTATAATTGTGAAACAACACCTGCTAATGTGTTCAGATTAAACACGTTCAAATTAAAGCCTGCTCCTGTCCGAAACAAGTGATTTGAATATAAAGAGAACAAAGTCGGAAGGCAGACTGGGAAATTTTTGAAGTTTGGGTCCAGAGGTCCAGTTCAGGGACTTGCAGACAGCTAGCAGCTAAAGCCGCCTGTGTCGCCATCCACCTGTCAGTCAGAGAGGTCAGCCACGCCCCCAAAAGATCCAATTTAAACAGGTGAGTTATAAAACCATTCAGTGACCCCCAAAAACTTCCAGTCGCAAGAGAAAAATGTGCATTACCCAACTGGTTGGTGAGCGGCTGCTGGGAGTTGCTGCGTGCTGGGACGCCGCACCAGCGTAAACAGTTGTGCGTTACTGCTGAAACCAGTACATTTCAAAAGGTGGATGGTCTCCATTCCACTTACCAAGTCTTACTATTGCTTGGCAAGCAGTTACAAGGGTTTGCAGACAAGTCAGCATCTTCTGTACAAACCTTCGGCGACTGCAACAATCTGCTACCTCTTCATGACCAGTTTCACCCACCACCCGCTCGCCAGCTGGTTGGGAATGC
The DNA here is from genome assembly GCA_024447675.2 of Pterophyllum scalare. NCBI lineage: Eukaryota > Metazoa > Chordata > Actinopteri > Cichliformes > Cichlidae > Pterophyllum > Pterophyllum scalare. Next base: position 5,781 of record JAMQGT020009582.1, on the reverse strand, counting down.
ACATTTTTCCATTGCAGCCAGTGGTTGCCAGATGGTTGCCTCCAGGCCCGTGTGACTCTCATCCTTTCTGTTTTCTAATCCTGTTCTGTGAAGCACTTTGAGGTGCAGGTGTGAAAAAAGGTGCTTTACAGGAAAAGCTGAGGTGAATTACACAAAAATAAGGTGTAGCTGTCTTATGGTTTAACAGCACCAACAGCAAATATAAAGGTATGAAATAATTCATACCATAAAATATTCTATAAAAATATTACCTGAGTAAATGAGCAGGTGAGCGTTTTACTTACAGTGATGAAATCCTTACGAAGGTCAGAAAAGAAGGAGATCGAAAGAAAAGGAGCATCAAATACAACGATTAAAGCATCAAAAACAAACATGGTGATTCACACGCCTTTAGAAGAGCGGATTATTAATGAATCCGAATAATGGGATGTTCATGATCAATAATGTGGCTGCTGACATCACTTCCTCCACTGTACATGTTAGAAAAGTCCTGCTGCACATGCTCCAGCTAATGAACCGAGCGCCATTCAAATATCTGCTAATTTAACATCACTCTGCATGCAAACAGACTCTGAAGATAAGAGCTGCTACTGACTCGTTTAGAATCTCATCAGACTGAGATGTCTCAGGTGTGTGACATAAATCATTACATTACACCGTCTCTGTCAGATCACCTGACTAAAGGCCTAAAGGCTCTTTGGCTTCTAAAATCAGGACATGATGTTCAAACACGAGCATTTCAGAAACCTGAGCCGGACCTTCTTTAACACGAGACCGGGATCCTGAGCAAGCAGCCGGCGCTGGACGGCCATGTTCCCCACAGCGGAGCTCTTCAGCCACTCCTTCTCCAGAGGATCCAGAGGAACCCTGTGGAACAGAGACTGGAGGAGGTAGAGGAAGAAGAGGAGAGGAAGGTGATGTTCCACCATTTCTAAAAAAAGATTCCACCTCCATCTGTATTTCAACTATAACAGCCCCGAGGAGAGCAGGAGTGAGCGGCAGAACACTGACGAAGATGAGCCCAAGCCCTCTCCGTCTCGGCCTGCTGCCATTTTGGACCGTTTGGAGAAACGAAGATGTGAGTAAAAACTGATTTCTGTCCCAAACCTTTTAGTGGCTGTGTGATGCTAACCTTTTTTTCCCTAGATTTTTAACATTCCCTCTCATATCTGGATTTTTCCGTCATAAACTGCCGTCCTCGTTGTCCTCTAGCTGTGGCAGGGGCCGCCGGGCAGCGGGGCGGGCGGGGGTCCTGACGCCATTAGTGGTGTTTATTGGCCAGCAGGGTGCTGTGAAGCACCACCCAGGCCTTTAATCAGAGGCCTGCCGGGCTGTCCTCACTGTTTACCTGATAGCTCCATGTTAATTACACAGCCTGAGCGGGCACAGAGGGAGGCCGTCCTTCAGCCTGAAAGCACGCGGCGGCACCGAGCAGCACTGATGCAGCAGGAAGAGAGCAAACGCAGCTTTACGCAGGTTCATCCCGTCAAAGCAAAGCTACAGTGAAGGTGTAAGATAAGCATGGGCGGGGCCACAGATTTATGTCACATAAGCTGAACCAGATTTATCTTGTGCAAGATTAATATTAAAAATAGTCCCTGATCATTCAGTCCCTGTATGACACAGTGAGTGACAGGAAAGTTCATTCCTGGGGGGTGTTGGACTCCACCAGGGCGGCTCTTGGGCACTGATTCTTAAATCCAGACATCCGGTTAGGTCTCCGGATCACGTGATCCTGTTGGCTTCCTGTTGGGAAGCTGCCTGCTCCCACCTCAGCTTTTAGAAACAAGACGGCAAAAGGTCTGAGACCGAGAACCCGGGGGGCCCTGCACTCTTATATGCACACAGAAGGTAGCCCCACCCTAAATCTCCCCCGTCTTCTAGGTCCTTCAGACTCTAACATCACATGACTTCAGCGAGACTTGAAGCCAGTGAAACCAGCACTTTTCAGACCAGGAAGCTAGAAAGATACGAGTGGTTTCAAAGGACTCTCTCTTGTTGTGAAACAGAAGTTTCTTGAAATGTTGCGAGAAGAAGTTTTCAAACCACCTTCTGTTGTTAATTTGCTTTCATCTGTTTAGGCTGGCTTTACTCTTGATTTTGGACTGTTGGACTAATTCTGGGCTGGACCTGGATTTAGCTCTGGACTGGTATTAGACTTGGTTCTGGAGTGGTGTTAGATGTGGTTGGTGTTACTGGTTAATTTAAACAAACAGCTGAGAACTCCTGAGGAACAAACTGAAGCTGCCACCAACAGTTTTTCTGGCCTGAGCACAGTGATCCACACTGACAACGATCAGTAAACTTCTAAACTAGAGCCCAGTAACAGGAGGAGTGGTCCTGCTGGTTCCAGTCAGACAGCAGTGGGAGGCCGTCTCAGCCAATGAGCAGCCAGCGCTGTGTCATTATGGGATATCACCATGGGAACGGCGTGGAGGATGGAGGGTCTGTTTCAGCTCACACACACACACACACACACACACACACACCGATGAAGCTCTTTGTGTCTCACCATGATGGAGGACGTCGTGACGCTCCTCGTGTCGTCGTCCTCGTTCTGCAGAGCAACAGAAACTTCGTCACTTTTCCTCAAACACTTCAAAACAGTGTGCTTAAATTCTCTTTGTATATTTTACCAAATTAACAACATTTAGCCTTAGAACATTGAACCTTTCGCATTTTAATAGTTTTTGATCAAAATATTTCAACATTTTTTCTGAAATATTGCAGAATTTTCTCACAGGAATTTCAGGAATGAGACAATACAAAAGTGTTAAGGCTCTCCCCCAAAATGACTACATATAAGATACTTTTTCCATAAAAGTGAACTTAAGGCATTTTATTCCCTCACATATTGAAATCACCTGTATCTCATACTTATCTCAAAGTAATATGGAACTGTTTGACTCTTAATATTTCTGCTAAATATTTCTACCACTCCCCTTTAATCTAAAATGATTAAGGCTTTTTACCTCAAAAATATACACAACCAAAGGCTCTGCCTTTGTCCTTCAGTGACGCAGCAGCTCATCACAGTTCACAGGTTATTGTGACGTAACCTGTGAAGTTCTCTTCTGATTGGCTGGCTGCGTTACACCAACTAACACACACACAATCACACTCAGTAACATTCGAGCTGAGTTCAGGAGCGTTAGGATACATGGAGTAACCACGACTACAAGAAGCGTGAAAGCATGTCAACGCACAGAATAACAGACGCCTCACTAAATGTTGTAAGCAGGTATTCCTTAAGGTATGAAAAGTTCCCATTTTTTCCCAACTCTTCCATATAACATATAATATTCTGTTATTTTCCTGGAAAAGTTTTTTTTCTCAATGCTGTATTTGTTTCTGAACGTCCTAAAATCTTTTCTAGATTTACAAAATGTTACTTTTTCTTCAAATATCACATAACGTCCTCAAATGGTTACAATTTCCTTCCAAAACATAACACATTTTTTATTATGATGATATATTTTTTTATTCTTGCGTTTTGGTTCGTGAGGGGACCAGGAGTTTTTCGACCCACAATAATGAATCCCAGCCTGCGCTCACAGGACATGCATTAGTAATTATCTTTGGGATAATTTGTAGTGTAATTGTTTGCTGTGTGAACATCATGTAAGACTTGAGCAGACAGAGAGTGACGCTCCCTGAAGGAGTGATAAGGGCTAAAATCTAACGGATCCATTACATCCCTAAAAAGACGGTTACAGCTCTCAAAGGCTCGCTAAAACACACTTCAGAGGACTCTGAGAGGATGAGGCGGCTTTCATCTCTCAACCTGACATCTTTATTTACCGTCTGTGGTGAGCGTGGCAGATTGGAGAGGTCTCCTCTCGGCGTGTTAATGAGCGTCGTTCGATTGTCTCATTTATTCTTTCATTTCCTCCATGAATAAATCCCTTTCATGTTTGCTGTTTCAGCCATTGTCTCGCTCGTCCCCGCGCTCGCGGTCCTCCTCACTTCTCCGTTCGCTCTTTGTGTGATTTCTTCCATCAGGAGAAAATAAAGGTACAGTCAACTCCACGAATTAGCTCTCTCAAAGTAGAAATTTTAAATCCAGAGTCCCATGATGATGCTTGTAGTTAAGACAGAAACCCAGATGAGGAGTAACCCCCCCCCCCCGGCCTATGAAACATCATGTCCGGCCTCCTGAAATGTTGTTCTATCTTTGTACTTTGGTTAATCGGGTAATGTTTTGAACCTGCTTTTCCGCTCACTGATATCTGCAGACGGAAGCTATTAGAAGCAAATCCTCTGGCCTGATGACATCTGGGGTTCTGGTTTTGCAGCATCTTGGATGCCAGTTTTAGTCTTTTCAATTTGTTGCAGCTGAGATTGGTGTTTAGACTGGTTTTAGGTTTGGCTTTAGGGTGGTATGACACTTTGTTTGGACTGGCACTGGACTTTGTTTTGGGATAAGTATTAGAATTGGTTTTGGATTTCTTGTAGCTGCAATTTAGACAGGTGTCTGTACGGGTTTTAGATTTTGACTTTAGACTATGATTAGACTTGATTTGGACACAGTGTTGGAGCAGTTTTGGGCTGGATGTAAACGAGGTTTCTGACTCATCTTGAACTTGGTTTTGGGCTTGCTTGCAGATGTTCTGCAGCTTTGTTTTAGACTCGTGTTTAGAGTTGGTTTTAGACTGATACTAGACTGTGTTTAGGACTGGTATTAGACTAGTTTAAAACTTGGTTGTTGATTTGCTGTAAACATGGAGTGGGTTCTGGACTTGGGTTAGAGTTTGTTTTGGGGGTTCAGACTTGGTTTTTAAGCTTGTTTTAGACTGGTTTTAGATTCGGTTTGAGACTGATACTGGACTTTGTTTTGGACGGTGATGGCGACAGTGAAGAATCCGAACTAAACTTCTGTGTGTTTGCTCTTCTGAGAAAACGGCTCCACATTTGGTGAAAACAAACACAGAGGCACAAAGGATTATGGGTAATAATGGAAAAAAAACAGCCCTCCGAGCTTCGCAGGATGACATCCTGGTGTTATGATGGACATGTACTGTGTGGAGTGTTAGTTTGTTCTTGAGGAGGAGCATGAATCCCTGGAGAGGAGGTGGAGGCTCCCTCATTAGTGAGCCAACACACACTCACAGAGCTGTCTCACTAAACGATTGTGGCTCATTGCAGAGATGAATTAAAGGTAAGAAAACTGCAATGAGGAACAAACAGAAGCTGTTTCTGGTATTTTCATGTTTTCATGTATCACAGTCTGTGACACGTAAGCTGCTGCACACCACAGTGTTGCGTCCTAATACGCAGATTTTAATGAGGCTCGGACTCCTCGGGTTTGATTTACGGAGACAACTGATTGCACATAAAAATATAACAGACTGAAACAAACTGGATAATTCACAATTTGAATATTACACAAACAGTCTGAGCTCCTTCCACTTGGCTGCAAACCGTTTCAGTGCATCCTGAAGGTCAGATGATTTGTTGAACTGGTTTTGGACTGGATTTACTTCAGTATAACTGGCACCAGTATTGTGTTAAAGACAAAATTACAGTATTTGAACTCAAACCGTGATATTTTCCTAAACACAACCAGAGTAATTTTATAGCCTAAATGGGATGCAAACTGGAGAAGCCTGAACTGATGTTGGGCTGGATTTAGACTGAGTTTTGGATTTATTGTAGCCTATATAAGACAGGTGATTAGACTGGGTTTAGCATTGGTTTTAGACTGGCAAGGGACTGATGTTAGACTTTGTTTGGATTAGTTTGAGTTGTATGAGACTTTGTTTTGGACCAACTTTGGGATTT